>VWZI01011867.1:40982-59467 GCA_013396835.1 Psilopogon haemacephalus | reverse complement strand
CCCCCACTTTGTCTAACTTTTCAATTTTTCTGTATTTCTTAAAATAGTAATTTAACCAAAGCCTGAAGCCTTTATTGGAAAATTGTAGTGTAAAAAACTCACCAGATTCACTTACAGCATTATTCAGGACAGAGTAGAATTTTATATTATTAACATATACATCTTTACATCATGAAACAATTATACTGTGGTACACCTAGGGGATTTCTAATTTTTTTTTGTTTGTTTATTCAGGGTTTATTAGTGCATACTGCAATACATCTTCTTCAGTGAAGAATATAGTTTTACTACTTGTCTTGTACTAGGTGGAATTTTACATTATTGCACTTCTTTTTCCACATACTATTGTTTTCCAGCATTGGCCAAAAGATGAGCAATGCTTCTTAGCTAAGCACTTTTCCTGTCACAGACTCATATATTTTAGCAGAAGCCAGTGAGTGCTGCCTGCATGTTGGGAAATTCTTATGGCAATTATTTTGGTGCCATACTCATAAAGGTAAATATATATATTTAAATCTGCAGATAGATAAGGAAGTGAATAGAAGAGGTAGCCTATAGTTAAAATTTTGCTCTTGTAGTTTGGAGAAAATACTGACAGTGTATCAACATTTTTCAATGGATAGTAGTTGAGACTCAGGAGGTTGACTCACGATGGCCTTTCTTGGTTTTGCCAACAAATGGTTCTGAAAGGTATCCCAACTCAGAGGAGATACTATTTGCGACCTGCTGAGATCAAAGGGTCTCACTTTGTCTCTATAAGGTCTGAGGTAACTGACTTTTGTCAGGTACTTTTTCATGTCAACCCAACTCAGGTGATGTAATATTGTGGTATTTTTCACTAGTTGCTCATGCCTAGAACTTGCCATACTTGGGCACCTGGAGACCTGCATTCTTCCTTGAAAGCCTCATGCAGGCTGATGATGTGTGCCAAGTTAATTTCTCCAGTGAGTGATGAAGCCCAGGGTTACTACTATATCACCACCATCACTGACCACAACATGTTTCAGCACATTTTCTGTTTCTTCTTTGCATAAGCAAATGTCTACATACTTTTCAGCCTGCTTTTGTTAAACAATCATCTCAAAGAGTATTCTCTATCTCAGCTACATCCTCCACAACACACTTTCTATGGATCTTTGCTGAACAGTGTAAGATAAATTTGTGGTATATGATAGCATTCTTTGAATGCAGAGTTAGTTCCATAAAGCACAAACTTTGTTCTTTCCCTTAAGAATTTTTTGTTTGCTTTGAGGAGTACTGTCAGATATACATAGCTGCTTCTACTAGCTCCTTGACAAACCATATGAAAAATAGCTCTTTTTAGATGAAGTGTGAGGCCATTCTAGAAAAATAATTTTCAGGACAAAGGTTTCAGACAGGTTTCTTTGGGTGTTCATTACTTGCAGTTATTCACTTTGTCACTGCAATCATCTCACACTGTTTTGTCCATTTTACTTTACCATAAACCTAATAAAAATCTTTTTGTTGGGCAAGAAATTAAAAAATAAAACAAGGTATCATTCTATGTCTGGTTTTACTTGTTTGATTGATTTGGTTTAGTTTGGTTTTGGCTCTGCACAATTGCAAATGATCCCTTTGTTTCAGTAATTTCTATGAATGAGAGGAAAAACTGTGCAAAGTTATTCCTGTTCACAAAGCTACTTGGGGCTGCAAAGTTACTCAGGGATAACAATGTTTATTAGCATGACTCAAGTTTACATTTATCTAGAGCCAAAATTCATCTAACTAATACTACGGCTGTCTCTGTCAGAATTTTTTAGCTTTCTTATGCCATTCCAGCTCTTGTCTAAAACTGATGACATTCAAATCACAGACCTCCGAAGGAATCTAAAATATTTGAAGGTATGTGTGGTAACAAACCAGTTGTTCAAACATATTTTTATTCTTTATCTGTGCTTTGATAAGAAAAAATGTTGATGTTTTCCCCTCACATTTAATGTCATTGCATTTGTGTGTTCTCCCAATTCTCTGGGAAATCCTGCAGTCAGAAAGACATTTAAATGGATTAACACTTAAAGTATTATGGGAATCTGCTGCACTGAAGCATCAATGGGAAACTGTAAATTAGCAAGGAAAAATCCAATCTGGAAACATCAAGGGATTAACTAATTAGTCACCTTAACAACTCAGCTAACAATCTCCAAATGTACCTCAGTCTAGCTGAGCACTAAGGATGACTGTGAGAGACTTGGGGCTGTCTAGTTTTGAGAAGAGAAGGCTGGGAGGGGATCTGATAAATGTCTATAAATATCTGAGGGGTGGATGTCAAGTAGATGGGGCCAGTCTCAGTGGTCAGCAGCAATAAGACAAGGAGCAATGGCTACAAATTGGAACATAGATTTCACCTCAACATGAAGAAAAATTTCTTTACAGTGAGGGTGACAGCACTGGAACAGGCTGTAGAATAGGAAAGGCCTGGGAGAGAGTGCTGCAGCTCATGCAACTTCCATGAATATTTTCACTGATCCAAAGTGAGTTGCCTCAGGAACTCCTCCTCCCCACAGAAGTTAGAGAAGACTCACTAGTGGCAGATGAATCCTTTCCAGTCTAGCCAAAGCGCTTGAGTGGGACTACTGAACTTTCAGAGGCCCACCTGAAAGCTGATCTTCATCTGATTTATCTCAGATGATCAATGGTTTATGCCACATGGCGTGATATAGGAGGTTGATTGTGCATGGAGATTTACAGCAAAAGCTGCTGTTGTGACGAATGAGAGTCACAACCTCTCCCTCATCACAGGTTATCCTGGAAATTTCATTACAGACCTTAAACCTCAAGAATGTCTCTTCCTATAAGCAATGGTTTTTGTTTTTTGTTTTTTTTTTTTCATTAATGCCTGTAAATGATTTTCTGCTGAAGGTTTTCAACAACAAAACAACATTTTTTTTGGAAAAAAACTGGAATCCTTTTGCTCCTGTACAGCACCAGAGAGTCAGCTGGAGAAATGACCACAGGTCTTTTTAATCACTGTGTTCTATTTGGATTAACTGCAATGACTCAAACCATCTGGGGATATAGTTCATAACTTAAGAAGTCACTGTCTGTAAGAAGGAGTTAATCATTTAAAAGAGCCAGAAAAATTAACAATGTCACAATAATTTAAAAAGTGATGTTATGTTAGATTCAAAGTGTTTCTTGAAAACAAAATAAAATTAGGAGGACTTTTTTATTCTTTGAATTCAATGCAGATTTCATGGGAATACATAGACTGATAAATTTGTGAGCCAGATTCAACTACATACTGAGCAGTATCCCAAGGATAATCAATACAAAACCAAAGGGAGCATTAAACTATGAACATTGTGGCTTACAAGCAAATTAATTGGTTATGTCAGTTATGCCTAGGTGGCCAAGTTATCATTAATTTAGCTTACTCTAATAAAAAATTGTGCTCTTATTAGCTTTTCCTGTAACTCCCTACATGCAGCTCCATGAAGAAGGACCTGCATGTGCTGGTAAATAAGTTCCCCACAAGCCAGCAGTGTGTTCTTGTGGCCAAAGCCAGTGGTCTCCTGGGGTGTATTGTGTGGCCATTAGGTCAAAGGAAATTCTCTTCCCCTAAATACTCTGCCCTGGTGAGGTCACACCTGAAGTGTTTTGTCCAGTCCTGAGCTCCTCAGTTTGAGAATGACAGGGTCTATTGGAATGCTATTAATATGATGAGGGGACTGGTGCAACTCTGGTAGGAAAAAGCTGAGAGATCTGAGGCCATTTATGCAGGAGAAGGCTGAGGGGACCTGTGATGGTTTGGGAATTACCTACCCCTCCACATGGTTAGGAATCCATCTAGACTAAACTCACCTGGCTGGAAGTTAAGGAGTGAATCTGTATTTATAGCTTAGCACAATTTACAAGCATATATATATATATATACACAATATATACAGATATTTACAGTTATATACAAGTTAAATTAATGCAGAAGCACAAAATCTCTCCTGAAACAGTCAGACTACTCAGAGGCTCCTGAACCAACCCCTCTCCCTCACCCTCCTCCTTTCCTCAGCTCCTCAGAAATAACCACATCAATCTCCATATAGCTCATATGATAAATCCGCACAGATCTGAGGTGAGATGTCAAAAGGCAACAAGGAATTTAGAGGAAAAGGTTAGATCCAATTACATAGATCTCATGCAAATGAATTAAGGCAAAATGCAACCAGACTCACAGAGAAGAAGTCAGAACTGAGAAGTGAGTATCATATATTTTGACTACTTGTGTCTCTCAGCAGAAGTACAAATGATATAGATGTCACTGTTATTTTATTCTCACAGCCAAGGAATTAATTTCTCTCAGTAAAATATTCCAATTAGCCCCAAACCAGCACAGGATCTTATTAATGATTACCAATATCTAAAGGACAAAAGGATCAGGCCAGCTAATTTTCAATGGTGGTCAGTGATAAGACAAGGAGCATTGGGCACAAGCTAGAATACAGGAATTTCCATTTAAGCAGAAGGAAAAAAAATACTTTGAAGGTGATGGGGCACAGGACCTGGCTTTCCAGAGAGGCTGTGGAATCTTCACCTTGGGAGACTTGCAAAATTTGCCTGGTTGTGACCTCGTGCAGTCAGGTCTGGGTGAATCTGCTGTAGTAGATGGGTTGAGCCAGATAATCTCCTGAGGCCCTTTTCAACTCCTGCCATTGTATGATTGTGTGAAGTTTCTTGCGTATTTCCAGCAACCCCTTAAGAGGGAGCAGGTTATTAATTAAGACAACTATGCTTTTAACTTAAGAGGTCAAATAGGGCTTACAACTTAGAAAAGTATTCCAAAATGAAAATTACATCTTTCACCTTCCTACAAGAGCCTGGACTGACTTCCAGGTTTAAATTAAAAAAAAAAAAAAAAAGGCATTTAATATCTGATTCACACACNAAAAAAAAAAAGGCATTTAATATCTGATTCACACACTCACAGGCATACTAACCTTTAACATGTTACTTGGAATATCAGATATGTTTGGTATATATTCTCACAGGATTTGAAATGCTTTCTGTTGTGCTACATTTTGTATTGGTACACAGACCTTCTCCCTGTCCTGCCCCAAGTAGACTATTGTAGGTCCTCTGAATTATATTAAACATTGATTTTCTAACCCACATCTTCAACAACAGCGAACTTACTCAGTCTTCTTAATGTAGTCATGCTCCACAGACATAACTCTATGTTATTTGCTATGCAGTTTTAAAATATCAGGTGGGATGTGCAGATTATGCCTTGGTGCAGGCTGTGTCCCTGTATTTGGCATTGTTACAAAATGCTTTTTGTTCACCACCATATGCACTACAGGGTGTAGACAACAACCTTGTGATCAAGGCCAGTGGGATCCTGGGGTGTATCAAGAAGACTGTGTCCAGTAGATCAAGGGAGGTTCTCCTCCACCTCTACTCTGTTATGTTGAGAACTCATCTTGGGTTCCCCAGTTTAAGAGAGACAGGGATCTGCTGGAGAGAGTCCAGCAGAGGGCTATGAGGATGATTAGAAGACCAGAGAATATTCATTAGGAAGAGAGGCTGAGGGACCTGGGGCTTTTTAGTTGTAAGAAAAGAAGTCTGAGAGGGGATTTAATAAATGTTTATAAATATCAGAGGGCTGGGTGTCAGGACCAGGAGTGACAGGCTCTTCTCACTTGTTCCTTGTGATAGAACAAGGAGCCACAGCTGTAAACTGCAGCACAGGAGGTTCTGGCTCAACACAAGGGGGAACTTCTTTACTGTAGGGGTCACAGAGCACTGGAATAGGCTGCCCAGAGAGGCTGTGGAGTCTTCTCTGGACACTTTCAAGACCTGTCTGGATGTGTTCCTCTGTGATCTGTGTTAGATTGTATGGTCCTGCTCTGGCAGGAAGATTGGACTCGATCATCTCCTTAGGTCCCTTCCAATCCCTGACATCTTGTGATCCTATGATCCTGTAATCCTGTGCTCAGACTCTTCTTATTCCTACTTAACAACACCATTCAAGTGTCAGTGGAAAGAGCCCAGCATCAGCTGATGAACAGCTTACCATGGAAGGTGAAGATAACTTTATTTTACATGTCCTTCCTACTCCCCAGTGCAGCTACACAACACAGTTATGATCTGCACCCATGTACCTGCATCAAACTGATGTCAAGGGAGGGATACGCCATGGCTGGGCTAATGTGAGACCATTACTGGAAATTTAGAACTAATGGCTTTTATATTCTGTTTACAGATCCAAGCTTGTTTTTTTTTTGCAGATGTGAAGTGAGTATCAGTGACTACAACCAACCCAGATATTGACTGAATATACAAATACAGTATTTCCCTGTTTAAACTAGCAGAACTAGGCAGAAAACATCTTGAGCTGGCCAAACCTTACCAGATGTCTGTGACTGACAGACATCTGGGAAGGGGTTATTTGGAAATCAGACTGGAACCTGAGAGTTAATTCTGATAGTCCACTGAAAAGGGTTTGAAAATGGAAAAATTGTGATGCTATTTAATTAGGAGTAGCTTCATACTTTGTCACTTCTGTTCAGGAAAAATAACAGTATCACATATTATACCCATTTAGCTATCTATTAAAATTATCAGGAACAAGTCATACTGCAACTATAATCATTTATAAAAGATAAAAATGTGCATGCACAGAACTGATCTAGATATTCCATTATGATCCACTGATCATTAGGATCTCTTCAGCAAAAGGATTCATGACTTCTCTTGCTGTCCATTTCACTTTTTTACCCATAAAACTGTGCTGTCCTAGGGGACAGTAAGTTATCCATGGGACAACAATGTGCACTTGTGGACAAGAGGGACAACAGTATTCTGGGCCCTCACATGAACTGTTTCCAGCAGGTCTACAAGGTTCTCCTTTCCCTCTACTCTGCCATGTCAAGACCACTCCTGAAACATTATATACTGGTTTGGGCTTCCCAATTCAAGGGAGACAGGGACCTGCTATAGAGTCCAACAGAGAGCTATGAGGATGATTGTGAGATTTGAATGTCTCTTCTATGAAGAAAGACTGAGAGATCTTTGACTGTTCAGCCATGACAACAGACAGCTGAGAGGGGATTTTCTTAATCTCTGTAAATATCTCTAGGGTGGGTGTCAAGATGAACATGACAGTATCTCTTTAGTAGTGCCCAGTAATAGGACAAGGAAGAACAGATACAATCTGGAACACAAGAGGTTCCACCTCAACATGAGGAAAGACTTCTTTACTGCTAGGTTGACAGAGTACTGGAGCAGGCTGCCCAGAGAGGTTGTGGAGTTTCCTTTCTCTGGAGACTTTCAAAACACACATGGATGCATCCTGTGATTCCTGTGTGACCTGCACTTGGTGATCCTGATTTGGCAGGAGGCTTAGACTAGATGATCTCAGGAGGGACCTTCTAACCCCTATCATTCCATGAGCCTACAATCCTTTTAGCTTGTCTCCTTATTCAGTGGCAGGACTCCAGTAAAACTTCTGCCCCATTTCATGGCAGTTGTGGTTTCTTAGGGATTACAGCTTCTGTAGGTATTGGAAGGAAAACATAGAAATATGTTTGAGGGGAGGTGTCTAGTGTCAGTATAAGACAGACAGGATCCTATAATGCTGTTTCATGGAAATAGCTATCGACATCAGCTATGTGGCTTTCCCTGAACTACAGTGCAAAGTCCTAATTTGATTGACTCTCCCATGACCAAAATAGAGAAGGAAAACACTATGGACAAAGGAGGATGAATTTTTCATTTTTCACATCAACGTAAAACACATTTCCATGTGATTCTTCAGTTAAATTGTCTTGACACCTGTCACGGGAATGAGTTAACGAAACACAGTATCCCGTGGAAGGAGGGGGTCTTGGCACCCCCCTCACCGGTTCTTTGGGTTTCGATCGGCAGAAAAAGACACGGATATCGCTTAAACGTCAGGTATAAACGTTTAACAACCAGGACAGGGGAAAACAGAGAGCTTACACGCGAGACAAATCCCGATCGCGTCTATGAGCATCCGCGGAAGCGCGAGGCAAAGGGGGGAAACACGCTCCTTCCCAAACCGAGGGGGGGGAAAACCGCGGAAGGAGGGAGACCGATTTAAGGAAAACAGAAGGAGGGATTAGAAATAGGGAGAAAGGGTCAGCCTTGCCGCCTAGGAGAGCTGCGAGTTGCCTGCTGCCTGCTGCCGTGCACGTGGCTGGGGCTTCTCCCAGTTGCTGCGTGGGTGGCGGTGAACGAACGAGAGCGGGAAGAAGAGCGAGAAAAATGGCTGCTGACCCGTTTAAGTACCCTGCAGGGCGAACGAAGCTGTCCATCAGGCGTCCAACATTTCCCGGCCGGCCAATTGATTCGAGGTTCGACGTATATGGGCATCTCGAGGTTCCCACCCTGAGTCCCAAGGCCACCTGGGATGCCCCACCCTTCACCCCCTACCAAACCTTTTAACAGTAGAGGGAGGAGAGAGCCCAGGAATTGGATTAATTTCTGGGGTGCTCCGTCATTCTATGCCGGGACACTACCTTGAAAGAACTGAAGTATCAAATTAATACATTTGGTTTTGTTGTTATTATGTTAAAAATGTTTACTTTTATGGAATAAGAAATTTCTATAATGCTTGCATTTTAGGGTTTTTTTCCTAGTCTAACTTACAATTTTAGAGAAAAAAATACTCGAAGCCATTTCTCTTTTTTTCATATTTTTTATTTATGGGTTTAAACTGGCAAATGGGAGATTTAAATGGGATGTTTGGAGGAAGTTCTTTACAGTGAGGATGGTGAGACAATGGAACAGGTTGCCCAGGGAGGTTGTGGCTGCTCTCTCCCTGGAGGTGTTCAAGGCCACGTTGGATGAGGCCTTGGGCAACCTTTTCTAGTGGGAGGTGTCCCTGCCTATGGTGGGGGTTTGGAACTGGATGATCTTTGAGGTCACTTCCAACCTAAACCATTCTATGATTCTATGATTCTATATGTTGAAGGAGTTATTTAATTATGTCCAGGAATAATGAAAGCTGAAAAAATAAAACAAAATACTGCTTACACAGGCAGTCAGTATATATGCAAACTCCACTGCAACCTTAATTACCATAGATCTCATTTTTTTTCTAATTCATACCCCAATAATTACAATATCAACTCACACGTATTCAACTTACATAACCTAAGTCATGAATGAAACATGAGTAGCTGTTAAAAGCTCTTTCTTCTCCAGCACCTATAATACAATGATGGAACTATAAAGACTGGAAAAGATCTCCATGGTCATCAAGTCCAACAGTTAACCCAACACTGTCAGTTCTCCCCTAAACCATGTCCCTAACGCACTGCCTACATGTTTTTGAACACTTCTAGGGATGGCAATTCCACCTATTCCCTGGACAGCCTTTGTAGGAGAACATGAGCTATTTGTTAGTAAACTATGAAGGTCTTGTGAAAGAGCCTGTGCTCCTTACATAGCTATGTAAGACCACAAGTTATGTATGTTGTATGTAAGTTAGGTATGTTGTAGACCACAAGTTTCTTCTGTTGTTTTTTCATTTGTGCTTTGTCAGATTTCTGCTAATCTCTTGTCTTTGGCTGTGGATAGTTTAAAATTCAGGTATTTAAAGATTCCTCTGTTGTCTTTAAGCAATATAACCCTGGAATGGGTTGCCCATGGGAGTAGTTGGGGCCACATCCCTGGAGGTGTTTAAGACTAGGCTGGATGAGGTTCTGGGCAGCCTGATCTAGGGTAGAGTGTCCCAGCCCATGGCAGGGGGCGCTGGAACTAGATAATCCTTGTGGCCCCTTCCAATCCTAACTGATTCTATGATTCTATGATTCTATTTTTTCCTGTATGGCAAACATGCGCTAATCAATATGTCAGTTTACTGTGAAAAAAGAGTAGATGTAATCTGTGCCACACAAACAGAATTATGTTTTCTTGACTAATTGCTTATGGTAAGTCAACTGAGAAAATGGTTTATAACAGACTATGGAAGAATAAAATGAGATAAGGTAGAAGATTTTCCTGTCATATGTTACCTGTTTGCAGTGCACAGTAGAGCAAGTGCCAGCAAGAGTACAGCACTGTGCATCATTCGTGATAAATGGAGTATGAGAAGTTGTACATAAGGGCAAAATCTGTTCACCCATCCTCCAACTGGCTCTTGCAATTACCATGAAATTGGTTAAGGAGATAAATTTTTGCAACAAACAGAGTTCATTTTGAAAAACAAACAAACAAATTAAAAAAGATATCAATCAAATTGCAGTAAAAGCACCAATGTGTGTGTGTTTCCATGGGGAAGATGTCATTTTTGTAAAGAAATTAACTGGTTTTTATTCTGCACATTTCAAATCATGGTTAGACTATGTTTTTCTTGTTTCGTTGTGTCTGGTAGCAAAAAACAAATTGTGTCTGTTTAAGTCTTGCTGTTGTTCTAGAGGCTCACACATTGCAGAAGCCTGGATAAAAAAGAAAAAAAAAACCCAGGAAAAAATGGAAGGAAATATTTTAAGAACACTGCACTTGAAATTGGAATATGGGCATTAATTCTTGTGAAATGCATCACAGGAGACTTGAAGGAGTGAAGCATGAACCTTTATGTAGCTTAACAGCAGAGATGCATTTACAGTCCCCAGGTAAAGCCTGTCACCTTCAAGAAAGACATATTTAAAAAAGAAAAATATTTGCCGTTATTACACGTGTCACTTTTCACCTGCAATGCATCCTGTCTCAAGACCTATAAATTCCATTTTAAATGTATGCCACAATAAGGAAAAGATAGCAGAAGTTTATCCAAGCACAGACTTGAAATTAATGTCTCCAACAAACATCAACATTATCAAAACTAGGGATATAAATAATGTATACTAAGTCAGAGACCCCTGGACATGTAGATTCATTATCAAGATGATACACTGTTCTTATTAATAGTTTGTGCTATATTCATTTTTTCTCTAACAGACAGGCTAAGAATTTAAATCAAGATCTCCTTAATCTCATAATTAGCACCACAGTTCATGAAGACTCTAGATATATGCTTGATTTTACAATAATGGTTTTTGCACTGCCACAATCATTAATGAGGCCTTGGGTTCTGAGCTATTCTCAAAAAACAGTAGATTAAAGCAGAAAGATAAGGTCACTCTTTTTGCTTATGGTTAGCAGGTTCAGGCATGCACTATCAGTCTTTCAAGCAGGAGCTACTGAAGCAAAAAGGTGAGGACCCATTAGACCGCAGATCACAGGAACTTCCCTTACAAGGTCAGGACATAGTTACCTGATAAATGATATAAGAGGTTTATATGGCATTTCAGCTTAACTAAGAAGCATCTGTAATCATCAGAATCATGAGAAACAGGAGTTAAACACTGTCCATTAAATTTTGGCTTTTTCTTGCGAAGAGAGCCAGAGGCACATATCACACCTGTTGAAGTTTAAAATTTTTCCATACTTGTGCAAACTTTCCTCAGCATGTCACAGAGCGTGTGTTTCTCATAACAATATCACAATAAGATGAACACTGATTTGTTCTCTAGAAATTATTTTTTTAAATAACAGCTTTTTTCTGTTTGGTTAATTACATGGAGGCAAGGTAAAATACTGCAGCTTGTACATATAGCCATATACAAATGTAAAGAAAAATAACAACCAAATCACAGAATGGTAAAGGTTGGAAGAAATCTCCAAAGATATAGTCCAACTCCTCTGCTAACACAGATTCATCTAGATCAGGGTGCACAAGAACACAGGCAGGTTTTATAAGTTTCCCAAGATGGAGACTCCACAATCTCTCTGGGCGTTTTGGTCAGGTGTGCTGACACCTTCGAAGTAAAGATCTCATTATGCTTAATCAAAACCTCCTGTGTTTTTGTTTTCTTTCATTGCCCGTTTTCCTATCACTGGGAACACTGAAAAGAGCCAGGCATCTTGTTCTTGACCTCTGCCCTTCAGCTATTGACTAGCACTGATGAAGTCTTTTCCCAGTATTCTCTTCTCCAAGGTCAACATCCCCAGGTCTCTCAGTCTGTCTTTGTAAGAGTTGCTCCATGACTCTCCATTGGACTCTCAGTAGTACTTCCTTGTCCCTCTTGAACTGGGGAGCCCAGAACTGGACACACTTCTCCAGATGTGGGCTCGGTGCAGCATAGAGGAAGGGAAGGAGAATGCTCTTTGACCTGCTGACCACTCTCTTCTTACTGCACCTCCAAATACAGTCAGCCTTCTTGGCCACAAGGGCACATTGCTGGCTCATGAAGACCTTGTTGTCCACCACTCCCAGATCCTTCTCTGCAGCACTGCTTTCTAACAGGTTATTGCTCCCCAGGTGCAGGACTCTACACTTTCCCTTGTTGAACTTCATGGGGTTGCTCTCTGCTTAGCTCCCTGAACTATTCAGGTTTCACTGTATGCAGCACAGCCTGATGGGGGGTGGTCAGCCACTCCTCCCAGTTCTGTATTATCAGAAAATCTGCTGAAAGCATACTGTATTTCTTCATCCAGACCATTGATGAAGATGTTAAACGAGTCTGGGCCCAGTCCTGACCACGTGGGAACACTGCTAGCCACAGGCCTCCAACTAGACCCTGTGCCACTGATGACAATCCTCTGAGCTCTGAAGTTTAGCCAGTTCTCAGTCCATCTCACTCTTCTCTCATCTAACCCGCACTTCCTAAGCTTACCTGTGAGGATATTATGGGAGACAGAATCCAATGTAGAGAAAATTCACTGTGCTCCCTCAACTACTCAGCTGCTCACACCATCGTAGAAGGCTGTCAGATTGGTCAAGCATGATTTAATTTCTAATGTAGCTAAATACCTCAAACATAGTTCCTTTGAGTGTGTTACAACTTCACTCTACCAATGGGGAAAATAGGCCACTTGCTCTGCAGCTGATGATTATATTAAAAAAAAACAAAACCAAAAAACAAATCAAATACAAAACACTAAACCAACCCAAATCTCATCACCACTCTCAATAGACATTTAACAGCTTCAAGTTTTAAAAGAGAAAAGTTAAAAGCAAACAGTGTTGGTAAGGCTTTAGTTTAATAAAGGTTTCTTTTAATGATTTTCTACCCTCAGATGTGCACAGAAACAAGAAGAGGGGCAACACAGTGTACAGAAATTTTAGGGAAAGTAAAGCACTGGAGATATTTGGGACTTAAATGAATAATTGTCCAATTTCAGTTCTCATCATAATTTAGAGACTTATAGAAATAATCCTCTAAAATATTTTAACAATAATATTTACTTGTTGGTTGTTGGTATTTTTTTCTAAATATTCCTCTTTTTGTAGGATCTAATTAAATCTTTTGAACATAACAGTATGAGATTCAGGATTACACAAATTAATCCATGCCTTACATCTATGATTATGCTTTTCTGTTTATTTTATTCTTTGAAACACTGCATCAGATGGAAGCTTAAACAATTTTTTAAAATGTGAGCAGCTCTATTGATTTCAAGGGGATTACTCAAGTGCTTCAGACTATGTCAATGTGTTACATGAAGACAAAGCAGAATTTACAGGGGGTTATGCTGTTAGAGCAATGATCTTCATGCTCTCATTCACTCAGGTTCAAATATCTTCATGTATATCTACCCTGGAAGGTGTTATGCTTGTCTAACTTTACATTTTGCTAAGCTCAAATGTACCATCATCTTTGGTTCCTGCTGTACTAGAGTAAGGAAGTTATTTTTAGTAGTAAGGTGGGTTGTGAACTGGTTGAAGGAAAGAGGTCAGAGAGATGTGGTCAATGGGATAAAGTCTAGTTGGAGGCCTGTATCTAGTTGAGTTCCTCAGATGTCCATACTAGAACCAGTACTATTCAATATATTCATCAATGCCTGGATGAGGACAGAGTGCACTGTCAGCAAAGCTAGGTGGAGTGGCTAACACACCAGAAGGCTGTGCTGTCATTAAGCGGACTTAGGATAGCTAGTTCAGCAAGGAGAGATTTAATGAAGATCAACAAGGGCAAGTGTAGAATCTTGCACCTGGGAAAGAACAACCCCATGGATCAGTATAGGATATATGTAGCAATATGGTATGTAGACTGACCTGCTGGAGAGCAATGAAGGGGAAAAGGACCTGGGGATCCTAATGGATGAAAGAATGACCATGAGGCAGGAATATACTCTTGTGGCCAAGAAGACCAACACCATTCTGGGGTATATTAGGACTGTGGTTAGCAGGTCAAGACAGGTTCTCTTCCTCTACTGTACAACTTTGGTGTGGCTGCATCTGGAATATTGTGTCCTGTTCTGGGGCCCCCCAGTTCAAGAAGGACCTTGGGAAGTGTTTGAGAGAAACCAGCACAGAGCCACAAAAATGGTTAAGGCAGTAAAACACCTTCCTTTATGAGGAGAGACTGAAGGAGCTGAGGCTCTTTAGTCTGGAGAACAGAAGACTGACAAGTGACCTAATTAATGTTTACAAATATGCAAAGGGTGAGTATCAAGAGGATGGAGTCAAGCTTTGCTTGATGATGCCCAATGACAAGACAAGGGGCAATGTGTGTGGGTGGAAGCTGAGGCATAGGAAGTTCCATGGAAACATGAGGAGGAATTTTTTCACTGTGAGGGTGACGGAACACTGGAACAGGCTGCCCAGAGCGGTTGTGGAGTCTCCCTCCCTGGAGATAATCAAGACCTGCCTGAATGCATTCCTGTGTGATCTGGTATAGATGATCCTGCTCTGGCAGGGGGGTTGGAATGCACTACTATTGAAGTCCCTTCAAGCCCCTAATATTCTGTGATTCTGTAACTGGTGAGTAAACCACTTGATAGTTCTCTGCTTCTACCACTCAGACCAGCTTTCCCTGCCTTTATAAATCCTGAGTGATCTAACCCACCTCATCAGACCAAAAAGCTAGACACAGAAAAACAAAGCCTTTGCCATTGCCATATGATGGGTAGATGAGCAACTGCTTACACCAACAGAGGAGGTGACACTTCTCAAAGAAGAGAACCCAGATAAAGACTCCCAGTGGGGGAGACAGCCATGAGAAGGAGATAAGAAGCAATCCCTGGAGAACAACTTCTTAAATTCTTTCACAAGCATAGTGTTAGCCCTCCAGAGGATGTGTATCATAGGTAGACCCCGTGAACTAAACACCAACATAACGGCCAAGTTGGTGTTGGGTTGACAGCTGGGCTTGAAGATCTTAAAGGCCTTTTCTAACTGAAAAGATTCTATGATTCTATTAACACTTATTGCGTTGCAGGTTCCACCTATCTACAATGTCTTCCTCTAAACTGGGGTGGGTTAGTTGTCTGTGAACTAACCTAATATCTATTCTTCAGCAGATCATGTTGTGTTAGTAGGCACCAGCCTGATCTGTGGCATTAAATGAATGGAATTGGTAAAGATCATCTTTCTGTTATTGTCAAGGTGAGATTTTGCCTGCCATAGGCAAGCAGACTGTTTCAATTAATTATGTGAACCTCTAAAATGTACAGTCACACATTAGTAATGTGAGCAATTCCACATCAACATATAGAAGATATTTTCTACTGTAAACAGTGGAGTTAAACATGGCCTTGAAAGCAAACACAAGCCAGCTTTTAGTAGCCAAAGTCCTGACCACTGGACAGCTTTTGATATAAATGAACAAAATATGTTGGACTGACTTCATGAATTGGGAGTACTTCATGCTCATGTACACAAATGTCAATGACTGCACAGTATTTAAGGCAGCATGAAAGTGTGCTTGGAATGTTTCATATTCCTAGCAGGACAGCTGGAGGGACCTCTTATCATCCATGGTTTCTGATGAAGGGAACATTGCAAATAAAGCAGCTTGAGCCTAACAAGAATGTTCTTAGTTAAAGCCAGGGAAAGAAGAAAGGGATTTGACATAGAACTTTGATATAGAACACCACTTTTTTGTCAGTTAGATAACAAAAGAGTGTGGCCCTAAATAATGTAATCAGTGAAGCTGAAACATGTAATTTTATATTGAGAAGAGAATACATGTCAAAGTGGAGTAGATTACCCATTGAGCATTTTAAATGTGCATGTTGCACAATTGGAGCCTTGATTGGTACTGATGATATGGAAATGGTGTAAATGAACTGTCATTCAAACAATGCTGTATCCCTGGGGAATACTTAGCCAAATGCATGCCAACAGTTAGGGCATTTTCACATATTTTCTGAAGAAAATCTCACCTTAGACATGTCAGTAGACGTGTGTCCTATCAGAGCCAAACAAAACTGAAACCCTAAAAAGGAGAGAGTACCATTAGCAAATACTTGATTTCAAAATTAGTGCCTTACCATCCCAGGCTAATTATGCTGGCACAGAACAACCGTTGGCCAAACATTCCTGCTTCTGCACCTAACGTTAAAAAAATGGTTAACTAATTTTGATAAAGAAAGCATATGTCTGTTCCTGGCACTCATCTTAACACTTCTGTAAGGAGGCACAAATAAAATAAATTTTAAAATGATATGAAACAGCCATCCTTTCTCTTCCCCTTGTCATTCCAAATGCACATCAAACTAGATATCAAGGAAGTGATCCAGCCTGCTCAAAAGCCAAGTACATGAACTGACCTTGCTACTTATTTATGCATACATACAACTTAATTTGATATACATTGACTTAACCTGCAACATTCTTTGGCCAAAACAGCATTAAACCAAAACCAAAACAAAACCCCACAAACAACAAAACAAACAAAATCCAACCCCATAAAACCAACAGAGTGTAGAGTACAACATTTGGAGGAATTGTTTTGTCTCTCCGTCTAGTTCTGAACTGGAAACTTTCCTGTATGCTAAATCAGGAGAGCAGGTAATAGGTCAGTTATAAAAAAAAAAAAAAGTGACAATCATAGTAGGTTTAGTCTGTGAAGATTACTTTTTTCCCCAAAAAAAAGTTAATTCGGAAAACAAACACAAGACTTTCAAGTTTTTTTTCAGAATTATTTTGACATATACTTTATTACATTTTAGTTGCTATGTTTTTACTGGTTTTCTTGCAAAGAAAATAAACAATATTGCAATTATTGCTCTGAAAAGGTTAAGAAGTTATCTAAAGTTACTATTATTTTTCTGAATAAAGTTCAAGCTGAGTTCCACCTGAAAGTGAATCTAAAACTATAGGGTGAATTGCAAATGAAAGATTATGACTTGAAATTAATAATCCTTAACCCAATTTATTAATTTAAGTGAAGACCAGGAATACAAATGCTAAAAATTAATCACTCTAAGCAAATCAGATCCACTAATATCCATTTTAAAAAATAAGGAAATTTAGTTTCAATGGCTCAGTTCAGAGAAACATTAGAGAGTGTGCACATATCTAAATAAGAACAGCAGACCTGCTGAGACTTAAGGATATGTTTAAAGTGCTATAATAAAATAAGAATATTTCAACAAGGTAGAGTATGCTCAGGAGAACAATCATTTCCAAAACATCATATCTGATTCAGAAGTGAGAGTTAACCTGTCCATTTAATCTCTGATATATTAAGGCAATTAAACTCTTACTTAAAAATCAGAGCAAACCTTAAGTACCTCACTTCCCTGTGGCTTTCAAGAAAAAAGAAGAATATAGAAATGAAAGAGATTATTTTAACATCAATACAGTGAGTTTTTCAATACCCATCACCAAAAGAGTCAGATCAAACAGGTGTACCATGTGATTTCTGTACAGTTCAAACTACTCAAATGGGAAGTTGGTCTTGTGAACTCCTCAGGTCCATCTCATTATTCATGCGTCAAGGAATCCAAGAGCTTCAATGGGTCTACAGAAAATAAGTAAATAAATAATGAAACTTTTTCAATGGAGAATAGCAAAACTATCTATTTTCACTGCAGCTTCTGATAACTTCCTTAGGATTCCAGAGATGAATTATACTCAGATGGAAGTATTTAGGATATGTAAAAACAAGGAAACAAACAAACAAACCAACCAAACATAAATAATTAATATGTAAATACAATGAAAATTAAGCTGACGGAACGGTTAATAAAAATAGTTTGATTTAATAATTAAACAGTATAGCCCTTTGTTTCTTATTTGTTGTACTGCATATTGCAGGCACTATAGAGGAGTCACATTTGCATAATTACTGTTTTACTGGGTTCTGTGCTCAAACCTGTCATTTCATATTGAAATTGAACATGTGTGAATTTATACAATTTTAGCCATTGTTAGACTGTAGGCCGTATATACAGGGTAGCTAAAGTGTAGCAAATATATTAGGCCTGCATTTGAATCTATCTTTTTTCTGTATCTCTTCTGCATGTTCCAACATGCCATAACTGAGGGGAAAAAAGCATTGTCTGTAATATCACATAGAATACAGACAACTGAGAACCTGCTAAAGAAAGGGCATCAGAAAAGAGAATAAAAAGAAAAGAAAAGAAAAGAAAAGAAAAGAAAAGAAAAGAAAAGAAAAGAAAAGAAAAGAAAAGAAAAGAAAAGAAAAGAAAAGAAAAGAAAAGAAAAGAAAGAAAAAGAAAAGAAAAGAAAGAAAAAGAAAAGAAAAGGAAAAAAGAAAAAAGAAAAGAAA
>VWZI01011867.1:17264-36383 GCA_013396835.1 Psilopogon haemacephalus | reverse complement strand
CCCCCAGCTTTATCTCACCACTTGATGATGCTGCAGATAAGCTGAAGATCAGAGAGATTGATGATAGGAGGAAAAATTAGTCATTTTAGTGGTTTTTACTCTGAATTAGTTCAAAGGCAGAGCGACAAAGGAAAGAAGCTGCTGAAGCCTGCCCGGACCCAGAGCGGACTGACTGCGCAAGCACACTGGCTTATCTGGATGTTTTGGGAACATTCTCAAAACAATCTTCTTTCTTCTCTCTCAGTGAAACCGGGTGAAGTGACACTATGTTTAATTTCTCACTCAAATTCTCCAATTAGCTCAAACCAACACAACACCTTCCACTAGGTGAAGTTGCTCAGAGACTGTTGGATGGATTTTTTTAAAAGCGGGGTAAGAAACAAGCTTTCGTAAGTGAGCTAGCAAGGCACTGGGAAAGGAACCACTGAGGGGACATATGAAGGGCTTTTCCAGGAACATGCGTTTTGCTTTATTTCTGCTGAAAGCCTGTAGCTGTTCTAGTGCAGTGTGCTGGCACAGATTCAATGTTTCCTTCTCCTGTGATTAACACATGCACTACACTTAACAGCTAGGTGTAACTCCAAGATTGTGAAATATCTTCCAAAATTAGATCTAAGAAAAGCCGTCACCTTTAGATTATTTTGTAAGACCTGCATCGTCACTCAAGCTTTCCCAAAAGACCAGAGTGAAAGCAGTAGAGGAGGATTGTAAAACAGCTTCTCACCAAAATGAGAGCAGGAGTGCAATCATCACTTTTCTTCAGAAACAGAAGCTTATTATTTTATCTGACATAAGAAGGACAACTAATTACTACTTTTGAAATATCTATGCCTGTGTTTTAATTCTGCACAAAGCTTAGACAAGATTGTGACAAGTGCTTTAGAAATGGCAACAGACTGAGTTCACAGAGGGATGGTATGTGCACATTTTGTAAATACATCCATTTTTTTATATATAAATTACACACTTGGAGGTGTTATGATTAGAAGTTCAATGATGTGGTTTACTAACTGAACATATCTCATTTATCTTCTTTCCAGTTATCTATGTCTAACTTGTCTTTGATGAAGTTTATGTCAGCATCCAAATATTTATGAAGCATCTAGGGAGGTTTTCTTGATTTTTTTTCATTCTGCTCCTCCCTCCCCAAGTCACAGCTGCCTGAAGCTTCATGGAATTAGAGGTATTTTGCTTTCCCTAGATTTTCCTATACCTAGATAAAACTGTCAACACAGTACCCTAAATGAGAGGACGTTCAATTTACACAAGTATAAATGCCAAGAAAGTAAATAAGGTGAAGAACTGAAGAATTAAAAAAAAAAAAAACTTTTCCAGACCTTGAATGACCATAAGGTCACATTATACAGAGATGTATTTTGAGTTAGCTTCCATTTTATTAGAACTTATATGAGCTGTTTCATCTTCAGAATCCAGTTCACTTATCCTGAACATCATGAGATGCGACCTTCCCATCACACCATCATACAAGCCATAGCAACAAAGGGATTTGGACCAAAAAAACCTAAAAAAAGTCTTCCATTTTTGGAACATGATCACTACACTGATATCTACAATAGTCAGAAGCAAACTGGAAACTGTTTTTATTATGACGATAGCTATTGCAGTCCTGAGGAATGCTTTACGTGCTAAAGAAGGAGCAATGCATATTTTCATGGATTACAGCAGAGACGGAAAAAGAGCATGCAGTAAGCAGGACAGGTACAATTTCCAGCTATAGAAGGCTTAACTAGAGCTTGCATCTTACTGGTGAAGCTAACTGGCACCCTGTACTCAGTTAGTTGCTCCCTCTGAGGATGAGTCAGAAATACAGCTGAGTATGGGAACAGTCCTCTGCTTCACTTGCAGAATGCAACACTCAACCCCCGCACATACTCTCCTTGAATGTGTTAGTATGTTACAGCTGTAACTAGTGTAGTCCCCCAGGGATCAGTGCTGGTTCCAATCCTATTCAACATCTTCATCAATGACATTGATGAGGAGACAGAGTCTGCTCAGCAAGTTTGCTGATGACACCAAACTGGGAGGTTTGGCTGACTCAGATGAAGGCTGTGTGGTCATCCAGTGAGACTTGGACAGACTGGAGAGCTGGGCACAAAGGACTCAAATGGGTTTCAAGAAGGACAGATGCAGAGTCCTGCACCTGGGGAGGAATAATAAATTCCAACAGTATAGGCTGGGAGGTGATCTGCTGGAGAGCAGTCCTATGGAGAGGGACCTGGGAGTCCTGGTGGATAACAAGTTATCCATGGGACAGCAATGTGCCCTTGTGGCCAAGAAGGCCAATGGGATCCTGAGGTGTATTAAGAAGAGTGTGTCCAACAGATGAATGGAGATTCTCCTCCCTCTATGCTCTACCCTGGAGAGACCCCATCTTTAATAGTGCCTTCAGTTTTGGGCTCCCCAGTTTAGGAGGCACAGGAATCTGCTGGAGAGGGTCTAGCAGAGGGCTATGAGGATGATTAAGGGACTGGAGGGCATGCCTTATGAGGAGAGGCTGAGGGACTTGAGGCTTTTTAGTCTGGAGAAGAGAAGATTGAGAGGGCATTTAATAAATGTTTATAAATATCTTAGGGATGGGTGTCAGGAGCAGGAGGGACAGGCTCTTCTCTCTTGCTCCATCTGATAGGACAAGGAACAATGATGTAAGCTGCAGCAGAGGAGGTTTCACCACAACACAAGGGAGAACTTCTTTCTTGTAAGGGTCACAGAGCACTGGAACAGGCTCCCCAGAGAGGTTGTGGAGTCACCTTCTCTGGAGACTTTCAAGGCCTGTCTGGATGCATTCATCTATGACCTGAGCTAGATTGTATGGTCCTGCTCTGGAAGGAAGGTTGGTTTTGATGACCTCTTTGGGTCCCTTCCAACCCCTGACATCCTGTGATCCTATCATCTTCACATCTCCTTCATATCACCTTTCTAGCCCTGGGAAAACATTTGCTAAAGAAGGATTCCAAAATCCCTTTTTAATTTAATAATATCCTCACCTTCATAGAATCATAGAATCATAGAATGGTTTAGGTTGGAAGAGACTTTAAAGATCATCCAGTTCCAATCCCCTGCCATAGGCAGCAACACCTCCCACTAGATCAAGTCACTCAAGACCTCATCCATCCTGGCCTTGAACGCCTCCAGGGAGGGAGCAGACACAACCTCCCTGGGCAACCTGTTCCAGTGCCTCGCCACCCTCACTGTGAAGAACGTCCTCCTAACATCCCATTCAAATCTTCCCTCCACCAATTTGAACCCATTCCCCCTTGTTCTGTCATTACAAGACCTTGTGAATAGTGCCTCCCCAGCCTTCGTGTAGGCCCCCTTCAGATACTGGTAGGCTACTATAAGGTCTCCCCGAAGCCTTCTCTTCTCCAGGCTGAAAAGCCCCAACTCTCTCAGCCTGTCCTCATAGCAGAGGTGCTCCAGCCCTCTGATCATCTTCATGGCCCTCCTCTGGACTCTCTCCAACAGTTCCATGTCCTGCTATTCCTCCTGACCTCTGACCCCTAAGACATGTCAGCATCACTTTGTAATTTTCCTTTTAACAAAATTTTAATGAGCTGCTCCACCATAATATATATGACAGCAAAGAGAAGATATACCTAGGTGACTGAGATGCCTCCTGGTTTTTTTCCTTCACAGCAGCTGGATAGGGAATCCACAGAGATTTTACTGTATTTAAATAGATATCAGATATTATCACCAGTACATCACTCAAAGGTCATAAAAATCTCCACTGTGTACCTAATGTGCTTACCATTACAAGTTAGTACATACATAACCCCCACAAACTTCAGTACTGTCCAAGCTGCAGGACAAAGCTCTATCTATAAAAAATAAAAAAATCTTCGCACATTATTTCTTTGTATTCTACAACTTGGAAATCACATGGATAAGGCCACCAGGTCACCTTGTACTAGCCAGATTGGAGAATACTTGGTGGTGAAATTCAGGCCACCAATTCTCTCTTCTCAAATTTGTAGAGGAGATGTCAATGAAAAAGGAGCATTTATATGGCATTCATAGTTATTTATTCCTTCGTAGATATTGTCTACTTAAGTGCTTCCATATAGCTAGGGGTTTCAGAATGTATTTATGCTTTCTGTTTTGGTTTTCTGAAGTATCTTAAAAGGATTTTTCCTTAGTGTAAAAAAACTGTATTAAAAATCTGGGCACACAGCCTGAGACATCTTCAAGGGCCATCTTTTCTCTCCTGTCTGTCACACAAGGTTTAGACTCCCAAGTACAACTGTAAGTTGGAAGTCAATTGAATATATATATTTTACAAAAACATGTAATACATCCCATGCCAAGTGAAGAACCACATCCTACTAACATTTAAATGTTTTCAGTGTATTCCTGAATGTTAAGCCTATCTCCCTACTTGTTCAGAGCTCTGTTGCCAAAGTTTCATTTGACTTTTTTTTTCTATCTTTGGAACTGTCAGCAATTCCTCACATTTTCATTCTCATCTATTCTTGAATAATGAGCTTATCTATAAATCTCTACCTGTTCTCTTTGTTTCATCCTGAGATAGATATGTACAAGACACACAAAAAAAAAAAAAAAAAAAGTTTATTTCAAACACAGTAATAACTACAAAAATAACTTTAAAAAGTTTTCTTCTTAGGGCACAGACCACCTTGCTGGCTTTTTCCTGAACTAGTCATTAAGATCCCTTCAAAACGTTATACTCCTTTCTAAAACCCTACTGTGAAAAACACATTTTTGTTGAAGAGTAAGACAGCATTCACAGCACTCCTTCATATGCTGCCTTTTTGTGTTTTATCTAGTCAATCAGCAAATATCTCTGTTCTAAGGTTCACATACTTTGTGAAATAATTCCTTGTTTCCCAGAAACTCATCTCTCACATCCAGAAAACATTCCTGTTATACTCAGGAAAATATGGACCAGGACAAGTTTAAAATGTTGAAGGAGCAGGGAATAAGTGCAGCATGAAAATATCTGTGGAAGTATATGCAGCAGATCATGAATTCTAGTTATGCTTTACATTGCAGCTGTGCATTGCAGCTGACACTTCATTCAACAAATTCAGACATAAAACTTCTCCATTATCTTCAAATAGATTACAACAGAGATGTTTTGGCTCTGTTGTTTGACTACAGAAACATTAGAAAGAAGCTCAGCTTATAAAATAAATCTTAAAAAAACCTTTCTCTATCTTCACAAATGATTCTTTCCAATGTAACTTGTCAGGATTGATTGCACTAATATTTATTCTTTTCTTAATAGAAGCAAGTGATGTTTACTAAAGTTATTTTTAATATACTGTTTGTTAAACAAAGAACAAAATGCTCACTCAACAAGGGGCATATTGCAAATGTACTCTTCAAATGAGTACAGTGCTGGTGGTGACTAGAGGATTCAGTATATCTGTGTATTATAGAATAATACAAGAGGAAAAAAGTCACAGGTAATGTAATACTTATAAAATAAACTTCATTTTAACTTTATTTTTTAATTTTCCATTTTAAATTGCATTGATATTTTGAGTAGTACTTTGGAAAAGTACTTATTTTCATTGTCAAGTTCATCACCTTCTACCTTTTTAAAAATATTAATAGAATATAAAATAGAACATTTTCAAATGTAGGTATTGTGTACTGTACTTGATTTATAAAAACAAAAAAAAATATTTTCAGGTGAATGTAATACAAGCTATTTGAAATTTGAGATATGCAATAAAACCTGTAATAGCCTTTTCAGATCAGACTAGCAATGCTTCACTGGCCAATGCTCCATAAATAAGCCAGGCAAAATATTTCTGAGGAGTGAATAAGAAATAAAGTAGTGACCAGCATCAGATAAACTAAAACCTTTGCAGTGGAAAAGAGACTAACAGTCTGTGAAGGTAAGATTATCTTGATACACTTGGCACCACCTGGAGACCAGTGGAATCCCTCAGGGGTCAGTGATATGGAGAGAGAAATCAAGTGCAACCTCAGCCAGTTTGCAGATAACACCAAGCTGTGTGGCACAGTCGACTTGATAGAGGGCAGGGATCCATCCAGAAGGACCTGGACAGGCTGGAGAGGTGTGCCCAGGCCAACCTCATGAAATTCAACAAGGACAAGTGTAAGGTCCTGCACCTCGATGAGCGCAATCCCAAGCTCACATCCAGGCTGGGTGGCAAATGGCTGAGAGCAGCCCTGAGGAAAAGGACCTGGAGGTCTGGGTGGATGAAAAGCTCAACATGAGCTGACAGTGTGCCTGTGCAGCCTAGACGGCAACTGTGTCCTGGGCTCCATCAAGAGTAGCGTGGCCAGCAGGATATGGGAGGTGACTCTCCTCCTCTGCTCTCATCAAACCCCACCTGGAGTACTGTGTGCAGTTCTGGAGCCCCCAACACAAGAAGGACATGGAGCAAGTCCAGAGGAGGGCCATGAAGATGACCACTTCTGCTATGAGGATAGGCTATGAGAGTTGGGGCTCTGCAGCCTGCAGAAGAGAAGGCTTCGAGAAGACCTTATAGTAGCCTTCCAGTATCTGAAGGGGGCCTACAGCAGGGATATGGAGGGACTAATGACAAGGTCTTGTAATGACAGGACAAGTGGTAATTGGTTTAAACTGGCAGAAGGGAGATTTAAAGTAGATGTTAGGAAGAAGTTCTTTTCAGTGAGGGTGGTGAGATACTGGAACAGATTGCCCAGGAAGGTTGTGGCTGTTCCCTTCCTGGAGGTGTTCAAGACTAGGTCGGATGAAGCCTTGAGCAACCTGTTCTAGTGGGAGGTGTTCCTGCCTATGGTGGGAGTTGAAACTGGATGATCTTTGAGGTCCTTCCAACCCAAACTATTCTATGTCTGTGATTACATCATCCACAACGTGGGCAGTTATGGTAATGCAGCCAACATATAAAGAGATTTTTTAAAAAGCATTAGACAAAACCCCAGACAACTAGAAATAAACCCAAGGTGCCATATATGTGGCAGAAAGGAGTTGATTATATGTCTCTTGCCTCTTTACCCTGGACTCCTGGATTTGACAAAAGCCTACTCATGACTTGTGAAAATGTTTCATTAGACCAGCTCCTTCTTTAGGATAACATATCTTTCTTTCATCACTAAAAAGAAACGCAAAAGGGGAAGCAGAAAGCTTCATCCGGAAAACCAGTAGCAGACACCTTCATATCATTCAATCTCCAGAACTTCTGATGTTGTTTTGCTCTGGTTTGATCTGTTCTGTTTTGTTTCAAATTGTACTGGGTTTTCTTTTAAGTTTAATCTGTGTTTGCATTTCACTTTTAGATTCTACTAACTCTGCACTGGTTTGAACTAATTGGAGGATTTGAGTGAGAAAATTAGACTACAGGCTGAGAGAGGAAAACTGATGACTCTACTTACCTCAGAGCTCTACTGAGAAAGAAAAAAAAAATTGTTTTAAGAGTTGTAACCCAAATATAGATAAGTCAGAGTGCTCCAGGCCTCTCTGGGCTGTGGCTGCTCCTTGCATGGCTCCGTTTCCCTGCCTTTTGTATCTGATTCTTAATAATTCTACTAACTTCTTTCCTACTGCTAATCCCCCTGGCCGATCTACCTCCGCCTTTCTGCTGCATCAACAGATGGTGAGATAAGATTGGAGAAGGGGAGAAAGGTGGCAGGGGTGGTTAGAAAACCCCTCCTAGGTATTTTAATATCTGGGAGGTGTGTGGGGTTTCTGTATTACCTTTTCACTTTATATATCTGTAAATATCTGTTATACATTGTAAATATCTGCTTGTATATTGAGCATTGCTGTAAATATAAAGCTTCATTTACCAGCTTCCAGCCGGTCTGAGTTCTAGCCTGGGTTATATCAAAGGGTGCGGGGGCAGGTAACTGCTAAACCACCACAACCTTACCCTCCCCATTATGGATAATGAAAGTCCTGTTAGATGAAAACATGACTCGATATTATTGATGTAAATATCCTTTCATTTCCCTACAACTTATTTATGAGTCTAATTAAAATATAAAGCAATCTAAGCAAGGTCACTTTGATAAAACCAGGCCTGAATGTCAAGTCCAGAATCTAGGATGAACCTGCAGATATACCTGTGTCATATCCTGCCCTTTAGAACTGTAGCTATGCAGGTGTATCCAAGGCTTTGTTATTCCCATGAGAAGAATTCAAGGCACTAGGACTTATACCAATGCCTGCTACATGAGACAGAGAAGAAATTGATGCAGCAAAGTGTGTGAACATCCTTACATTGGCTAAAATCCAGAACAATACTTAATGATCTCTGCAGGTCCATTCCAGCCCCTAACATTCTGTTATTCTGTGAAGCATTTTGTGATCAATAACTTAACATTCTTTATAAACAACAGTGCAAATTCTTTGCCTTCACTATTGGTTCAAACTGCAGGACACTTCAGGAACCGAGTACAAATTTTCAGAGATTCAGAGAAGGTGTATTACAAAGTCTTACTGAATCCATCAGCTATGCTTAGCATATTGATGTCCCTTTAGACTTTCATACTGAAATTTCCCTCTGTTCCTTCATTTAATTCTTTCCTTTAATTCTCAGCCTTGATGATGGAGTGATTACTGTCTTATACATACTCTAGTAGACCACGTTAAAAAAATGCTGCTGCCCAGGTGGATTTTCAGTCCTCTAAGACTTCTATAGTTGGTGTAACAGGAGAGGTTTCAGATGTGGCTAATCCTTAAAATTGAAAAAAAAACAAAAGGGTATGATGTCTCAAGCATCCCTCTTAGTATACGTAATTTGAGTCAAGGGAAAGACCAACATAGGAGACACTACTAAAGATTAGGTCAGTAAAAAGGGGGAGGGGGAGGGGGGAAGGCTTTTACATTAAAAGCACAAAAACAGAGGTCAGCTGGTCAGCTGTCAGGTATCGCTGTTCAGCCTGGAGAAGAGTAGGCTCTGCGGAGATCTTCCACCAGCCTTCCGGTACCTGGAGTGGGCTGTGAGAAAGCTGGAGAGGGACTTTTTAAAAGGGCTTGCAGTGATAGGACAAGAGGGAAATCTTCAGATAGAAGAGGGTAGATTTACACTGCATATTCAGAAGAAATTCTTCACAGTGAGGGTGGTGGAACACTGGAACAAGATACCCCAGGAAGTTGTGGATAACCTCTCACTGGAAGCGTTCGAGGTCAGGTTGAATGGAACCTTGAGCTACCTGGTCTACTACAAGGTGTCCCTGCCCATGGCAGGGCTTTTGGAACTCGATGAACTCTATGGTCCCTTCCAACCGAAATCATTCTATGATTCATCTGTGAATTGTTTTGCAAATTGCCCCTCCACCTAGATGCTCAAACACTGTCAATTGTCTTCACCTCAGAGAGAAAAATGAGATTAAAAGATTTGCTCAAGGAAAAAAAAAAAGTTGCTGGAACTGTAATTTGAATACATTGGCTGCTTCAGGATTTTTCAGTGTCTAAATCTGAGAGAGCCAAAGGAGAACAGAAGATAAAACATTTTGATACTTCTTGTTGTTGGACAGAATTTGTTAAATGAATTTATCATAAAAGAGAGAAGACTGCTGAGTCACTGTGAAGTGAAAAGAACAGTTACAATGCCTATGTATTCTCAAATACATAATAAATTAATGAAAAATAAATTCTGTATTCACAGAATCACAGAATCACAGAATTTCTTAGATTGGAAAAGACCTTCAAGATCATTGAGTCCAATCATTAGTCTATTTTTTGGCCACAGACTTTTCTGGACAAGTAACTTACAATACCAATCAGCTGCAACATAAAAACCACCCCTCATTACAAAACAAACAAACAAAAACAACACGCAGTCAACGAACAACAATAAAAAGACCCACAGATCTTCCTAGCATTTACTCTTCTTCTGTTTTCATTGTTGGGTTTCTTCCTCCCCACCCTGATCTTTCCAGATAAAATTATGGCAATTACTGAAATGTTCTGTGCTACAACAGCAGCATATTTTCAACTCTTTGAAGGTATTCTATCTACGCACACTAATTACTGAGAAAGCTATAGAAGAAAGCATTAGTATTGAACTTTGTCAGATGAGCAAGTTGATTTGACTTAGAGCACTCTGCAGTCCAAGAGTGGAACCAAGATCCAGCTTAGAAGAAAGCAAGTATGAAGGCTATGGAATGCTTCAAAAACAAGTTAGAGGTGTAGCAGCTTAGTGACAACTTGACTTTTTCTCAGGACATCAAAGTAATTAAGCAAAGCATTCTGAAGTTGGAAGAAGCATCTACATTAGCATATAAAATAAGCTGCAGAAAGAAATCATATCCTTTGTGGAGATGATCATGTAAAACCAAACTGAAATCATCTGAATATTTCTACTGCACACACATGGTGGATATTTCCATTTCAGTCTGATGCTGATGTCACCTTCTCTGTTGTTGAAGTTTTTTACATTTCTTCTCAAAACTAGTCTATGCAAAGCAAGCCTCTATAAGAATCGTTCAGGCTATTGTTACTTTCCAGACTCCAGAAAGGACAAAATTGATGTGAAGCAAATACATCCTGTAGCAATGGAAGAGAGTGACTTTGGTGGTCTCCTGGTGTCTGAAGGAAACAGTGAGCAAGATGACTTGGGCAGAAGCTCCAAAAGAGAAGCAAGGACCATAATTTTTCTCTCCCTCCCAGCAAAAGGAGGCTCCAAGCATATCTCAACCAGGACTGGGAAATGCCAGGGCTAGAATGCTGAACTATAGTTGAGGGTATCACTGAAGCAGAACTGAGCTGAGGTGGAGCAGAGTTAGTAAGGACCATGGGTGACCCCTGTCAAAACAGTAACCAAAGAACCATGCTGGTTTGGGCTGATATAGGGTTAAATTTCTTCATACTGTCTTGCATGGTGCTATGACCTCTGAGAACCTATGGGAAGTTGTGCATGCTGTCCTTTGCCTGCACACACAGCCTTTGCTTTCCTTATAAAACTGTCTTTTTCTCAGCCCATGAGTTTTCCCAGTTTTACCCTTCTGATTCTCCCCCTCTCCATCCCACTGACAGGGAATGAGTGAGCAGCTCAGCCAAAACTGGTACATGAACATATTTCATGCATCAGAACACAAAATGCAATTTCTTTCTGTAATCCCCTGAGAGGAAAAACATAACAAAGCAAAGCAACCAACCAACCAAAAAAAAAAAAAAAACCAAACCAAAAAAAATCCCCAACAGATGAATAAGGCAAAGAGCATTACATAATGACATTATAGGAAAAGCAAGATAAAGACAATTTTTTTTGTTCAGAGCATACCAGTTAGATGAACATTATCTCCTTTAATAATATCATTAGGCACAAAGCATAGCAGAGAACTTAAATCAATTGTGATATTAATTACACTAATTATGCATATTATAAGCAATATGTATTTCAAAAGTTTGATTCAAATCTGCTTGGGAAGAGGAAGATGATTCATTTGCACATTCTTTAATGTAACACATTAACTTTTATTGTGCTATGATCCTTGTATTTATACTACTAGAATTAAATGTGATCAATCTGTGTTGCAAATTAAAATGCCAAAATATCTCTTATGCAGAAGATAATCATGCAAGCCCTTAATACTGTTTTCACTCTGGCAGTCAATAAACCAATCTCCTCCAGTTAAAATCAGATGACTTTCTGTGAATCAGAAAACAAACAGAATACAAAGTGGGGTTGGGTTTTTTGGTACTTTTCAGGGAGGGTGGTTGTGGGGGTTTTGGACTTTGGTTTGTGCCTTTTTATTTCATTTGGGTTGGGGGTTTTTAGGTTGTTTTTTTTTGGTTGGTTGGTGGGTTGGGGTTTTGTGTGTGTGTATGTGAATGACACACTTCAGATTTTGCAAGATGATCATCAGACTTGATGTCACTACATTCAGTGGGCCTGGAAAGCTTAATAATTATGACCTTTGTTAAGGCAATTGTGGCAAGTTTTATGTAAGAAATTTGTAAACCTTTGCTTTCATACTCCATTTTACCTTTTAACAGAAAATTGTTTATTAAATATAAACAGAAAGTACTCTATAGAGATGGTATGATGATGATGATGATGGGATTTTTTTGCCTTACATGGATCATGTTTATCTGTTCATTTATAGGAAGCCTTATGTGTAGGAGAGACGTGGTTTAATCAAGCAGCAATATCCCAGCTCTTTTGCTGATTTAAACAAAACTAAAAAGTCACTATGAAAAACTTTTCTTCCCACATATCTAGATTTTTCACCCCACATATCTAGGTCTTACAGTTTTTGTTCTGTGCTGACTGGGATGCACATAGGCTACATTTCCTTGGCTGCTTTAGAGGATGGGGAAGGAGATAGTATTTTCTGCTAGTGAAATCTTGTAATTGTTCTTGTAATGACATTTGAAAAAATAGTGAAATATCAGCTTCCTGCATTTAATAATAAAATACAAATGATCTCTCTACATATTCAAAATTAAAATCCCTATCTGTGGGAAAACCAAAAATAAATATTGAGTAAAACCAGGCTTGACTTTGCATCAAGAAAGCATTTTAACAACCACCAGAATATGAAAATATTCTTTTAATATTAAATAAAAATTGGGAAGGCAGACAATAACAAGAGATAATAACCATTAAATATGTCAGACAGACTTAGTTGTTTTCTTTATTTTCAAAAAGTCCACAACAATGCTCTTCACTGAGTTTCATATAAAATCATTATTTTGGGTTTGATACTTACCTGTGGTTTATTGTGCTTTTTTCCCCCCCTTTTTTCTTAGTAGGCACTATAATTAACTATCTGAAGAACACTAAGCATTTTCATCAAGCACATTCAAAGAAATCCATGTTTTTTCCAAAAAGGTTTTGATTGTCAGTTTCAGCAAGCTCTTTACAAGGTATCTGAAAAACTCACTAACCTGAGACCATCAAAGTTACAGAAAACCAGTTCCAAAGTTATAGATAAAACAAAGAGCTGGGAACTGTGAGGATCTGCCCTTCATTGACTGAATGCCATTTTGCTTTCTGTCAGATCAGGCCTTCATAAATTGAAATAAGACCTAGTCTTTTCCAAACTGCTGACAGGCAACCTTGGGTTGATGCCTGCCTGGGGAGCAGATCAGTGTAGACTTTTAGCTTTGGTCCAACCTTTTGTCTACTTCAAAAATTTTCACCAATTCTGAAAACATCCTGGCATCTTCCAGCCTGCTGGACAGACCTTTGGATACTGCTGACAAAAATACTTTTTATGGCAGCAAACAGCAAGGTGGCATGACTGTGAAGGGTGTCTGAAAACAGAAAGAGAAGGAGATGAATGGGTGGGGGTTGAAAAAAAAATATTCTTATTTATTTCAAACTGGAGAAGATTTAATATGAGATCATGGTGCTTGCACCACATCTGGGAAACAGGATATGGATAAATCTCCTTCCTTTTTTGGCCTGGGGAAATCTGAATCACCTTTCTCCAAAAGCATCTATTACATATTCTCACTGTACCCATGGCAACTATATGAATATAAGCACAACTGGCTTCTGACCTTTTTCCTGGCATTACATTATTTACTCTTGTGTAACTATATTTACACCAAACTGAGATGAGAATAATTGACTGTATAAAATGGAGGGAGTCTTGTTAGGATGTAGTTTTCTCTAGATGCAGAGGAGATCTTCATTTCTAAATGTGAACAAAAGTCCATAATTTGCTATGTTACAAGGAACATTAGGAGGAACATCATGGTGAGTTCTTCATTAACTGAACAATTTCAATACCATTAAGAACATCTTGTGCAGCAAACAAGACCATGGCTACTAATTTAAAACTTCTGCTACAGCACATGGTATTTAGGACACTCCAAAGTGCATACAGTCCACAGAGAACCTTCCTTTGTGTGCCCATTTACCACAGATTACAGAATATATCAAAGATCATTCAGTTCAGCTCTTGACTCAGCACTGGAGGGCTGACACTAAACTGTGTTTCTAAGTGCCAGGTCCACACACCACTTGAATACCCTCAGGGTTGGTGAGTCCACCAATGCCCTGGGCAGACCATTCAGTGTTTGAGAACCCTTTCAGTGATTAAATATTTCCTAGTGGCCAGCCTGAACTTCCCCAGGTGCAATTTGAAACCATCTCCCCTTGTCCTGTTACTTGTCACTAAGGAGAAGAGGATACCCCGCTTCTTGTTCCAACATCCCTTCAGGTAGTTGTAGAGAGCCATGAGGTCTCCCTTCAACCTCCTCTTCTCCAAACTGAAAAACTGCAGTTCTCTCAGACACTTCTCATAGGTCAGACATTCCATTCCAGGCCCTTCACAAACCTCTTTGGCCTTCTCTGGACATGCTCCTCAATGTCCTCAATGTCCTCATGCTCCTCAATGTCCTTCCCATAGTGAGGGGCCCAGGATTGAACACAACACTCATGTGTGTCCTTACCAGTGCTGAGCACAGGGGGATGATCACCTGCCTGTGTCTGCCGGCCATAGTGTTTCCGATGCAAGCCAGGATGCCATTGGCTTTCTTTCCCACCTGGGCACTGCTGATTCATGGTCAGTAGACTATCAACCAATACCCTCAAGTCCCTCTCAGAGTTGCATATTTCCAACCACAAATCTCCAGGTCTGTAGTTTACCAGGTTGGGGACATGGCACTTGGTCTTGTTGAACTTCATACTTTGTCCCATCAGTCTAACCTGTCCAGATCCCATTGTAAAGATTCCCTACAATCTGGCAGATCAACACAGCTATCCACCTTGGCATCATCTGCAAATTTACTGAGGGTGCACTCAAACCTCTTATCCCCCTATAAAGATATGGAAGAGGACAGGCCCCAGTACTGAAATCTGGGGAATACCACTAGTGACTGGTCACCAGCTATGTTTAACTCCATTCACCACCACTCTCTGGGCCTGCCAGCCAGTTTTTTATCCAGTAAACCCTTTGTTCTTATTCTTCCTTAGTATATAGTACCATCCCATTAAAAGCAGTGATCATAGCTTCCCAAGTGGATTTGCATTGGATTTCAGTATTTATTTTTCATCTTTCTCATTGCTACATCCTCTGTCATATCATCCTAGTTGCCCAGATCGAGAAAAACCCATGGATAGTTTTATTGATTTCCTCGGACTTGGACAAACCTCTTTGCCTCCCATCATGCTGGTTGTACATTCCTCTCTACATCCATGTCCTTGGGCTCCTCTTTGCTCCAGTCAAGGATCTAAAGGCATAAAAATAATTTATTCTTTAAATTACTATTCGCAAATTGTACAGGGAAATTACAGGGAACCACTTCAACCACTGTATGTTTCAACTCTTCAGTGTTTCATAATCTCTTAAGTGTGTTCAAAAATGCACATAAAGCTATATGAAGGAATAAACCAGGGTTTTGGATGTTTTTTGGTTTTTGGGTTTTTTTTAACTATAAAGGGATTTTCACATTAGCTAAAGGAGTTTTCTAGAACTTTGGGCTTTGGGAACTTAAATTCTTCAGGAACTATAGAAAATCCCTGGAATAAATCAATAAACCAGTATTAAGTTAGGGCTTGGACATGAGCTGAAGCTCAGTAGTTTCCACTCAACACATGCTGGGCTGGCAAATCCACTGTCTGTAGATGTTTCACATTACTACAGACTGGAGAGAATTCCTTCTGTTTTCAAAAACTTCACATGATGCTGTTTCAATGAGCACCAAACACTGAAAATGCACCTCTTTTTTAGGTTACAGTTGAAGCAACAGAACTTGGATGATTCAGAATAGATCATACTAAAACTAATTTGGAGAGTCTGCATCTGGCCCATAAACAGAATATAAAAATCTTACATACTTAATATAGACTCTCTAAAGACACTTCTCAAGAATTAATGAAAAGTGAACATTTCCTGTTGTTTTCATTTCATGTCGGCGTGGGACATAAACACAGTGTCTGATACTGGAGATGCAAAAACTACAGAACACATACAACAGAAAGGAAAAAATAGAGAAAATTTTAAGGTTTTCTGTATAATTCCTATACTCAAGTCATAAGCTGAACATAAGTATGAAACCTGGAAAAGGAATATGTAGACCAAAAATACACATGAAGTTTGTTGAGCACTGAGAGATGGTTTGAGTGAGAGAATAGTAAAATTCCAGAATGAAAACATAGTTTGGGGCACAAAAGATGTTTAAAGATCATCTATTCCCCCTACCATAGACAGAGATGTATTTCAGTATATCAGGTTGCTTGAAGCTCAAATCCATCTGGTCTTGAACACTTTCAATGGTGGGGCAACCTGTTCCAGTGTCGCACAACCTCCATTGTAAAAGACCTCCTTCTTCCGTCCAATCTAAAGCTATCCTCTTTCCATTTAAAATCAGAGCTCCTTATCACTATAGACCTTGGTAAAAAGTCTCTCTTATTTTTTCTTATAAGCCCTTTTTATAAAATGAAAGGATGCAATAGATCTCTCTCAGCCTTCTCTAATGGTGGAAAACACTGTCATGGCCTTTCTTCCTAGGAGATGTGTTCCATCCTCCGGACATTTTTGTGGCCCCTACCCCTGGACCTGCTGTAACAGTTCCATGTGTTTCTTGTCCTAAGGACCCCAGAGCTGGACACAGCACCTTAGGTAGAGCACAGCAAGAGTGGAGTAAAGAGGGAGAACCACATTCCTCAACTTGCTGGGCAGGCTTCTGGTGCAGCCCAGGATACAGCTGCCTTCTGGGGTGCAAGAGCACACTGCTGGCTTATGTCCAGTTTTTCATCCACCAGCACTCCCCCAAGTGGGCTACTGTCCATCCCTTTATCACCCAGAACAGTACACTATCTTTTATATCAATATGTTTAGTCACTGCAACATCCTCCCCCCACCACACACACAGAGCTCATGCTCTTATGTACTACTTACAGTTCAATTTGAATGTAAGAAGAAATGAATTTTTTTCAGCACTGTGAGATTCAAGAACTTAACTGTTTTAATGACTTTTGTTTCACAGAGCAGTAATGCATGTAGCAAATGCACAAAATAATGGCCCTGCAGACCTTGGTCCATCTCATAAGGAAAGAAAGACAAATTAAACCTATATACAAAAGACGTCTCCAGTTTGTATTTCATCACAGGATCAAAGGATATTAGGGGTTGGAAGGGAGCTAAGGAGATCATTGAGTTCAACTTCTGCCAGAGCAGAACCATAGAATCTAGCATGGATCACAGAGGAACACATCCAGATGGGCCTTGTAGGTCTCCAGAGAAGGAGACTCCACGACCTCCCTGGGAAGCCCATTCCAGTGCTTTGTGACACTTATGGTAAAGAAGTTCTCCCTTGTGTTGAGGTGAAACCTCCTCTGCTGCAACTTAAACCCATTGCCCTTTGTCCTATCACACGGAGCAAGAGAGAAGAGCTTGTCCCCCTACTCCTGACACCCAGCCCTCACATATTTATAAACATTTATTAAATGCCCTCTCAATCTTCTCTTCTCCAGACTCAAAAGCCTCAAGTCCCTCAGCCTCTCCTAATAAGGCGTGCCCTCCAGTCTCCTAATCATCCAGCCCTCTGCTGGAACTTCTCCAGCAGATCCGTGTCTCTCTTAAACTGGGGAACCCAAAACTATACACTCTTCTTAATACACCCCAGGATCCCATTGGCCTTCTTGGCCACAAGGGCACATTTCTATCCCACGGTGCAGTTTGTTATCCCTCCCCAGGTGCAGGACTCTGCACTTGTCCTTGTTGAAACTCATTTATTCCTCTGTGTCCAGCTCTTCAATCTGTCCAGGTCTTGCTGGATGGCCACATGGCCTTCATCTGAATCAGCCAAGCCTCCCAGTTTGGTGTCATCCGCAGACTTCATGAGCAGGCTCTGTCTGTCTGTCTGTCTGTTCCCTCATCAATGTCATTGATGAAGATGTTGAACAAGACTGGAACCAGCACTGATCCCTGGGGGACTCCAATGATTATGGCTCTCCAGCTGGATCTAGCACCATTGATTACTACTCTCTGAACTCTATCTTGTAACCAGTTCTTAATCCACCTCCCTGTCTGCTTTTCCATCCCACACTTCCTGAGATTGCTCACTAGAATGTCATGGAAGTTATTTACCAAATTTCTGCCTGCTCTTTTTTCTGAATATAAGTTTCCTGCTCAACATTTCATTGCATGGCTAAAAAACATAGCCAGAATCAACTGAATATCATTTAGTGTGGCAAGCTTTTATGCTAAATTAAGCCTTGTTACAATGTGCAATAAGATAACATATACACAAGGGACTGCACATGGCTGCTCTACAAGCATTTTTTAAAATTATTGAAATGGAAAAGGCACAGAAACATTAGATTTTGAAGAAGATTATGGCTTATGTTCGACCAGCAATACCAGAAGCACTGTGAAATGTTAGAACTGTGTCAGAAGCAGCAAGCCAACATAAGGTTGTTTATCTTCTTTGTATTCCATGAGAATGCCCAAGGTCGTACACAATAATTCTTCAGCTCAGAGACTTATTAGCTGTAGTGATTAAGTTTGATTATAGTTTGCCATCATTTGAGATATGCTTACAAAGATATCCTCAGATTGGTGTTCTTGGGCTTTCTTTACAAAACTTGTGCTCTGCTTGCCTTTGAGGAATAAAGCTACCTATACTCATATTTTGCATATCTTACTACAATACCTCTATTGTTACAGAAATTACTGCATGGGTCTAATTCATTATCAAGAAGTATTGTCTAATTTGTTCTAAAATATTCGTGCTGTCCAAGAAAAAGTAATCAGAACTAATAGACCATAATAGACCATATGGTTTTTTGACATAAAGCTTTCCAAGCAACTGTAATTCTTAGAATCATAGAATCATCTCAGTTGGAAAATACCTTTAAGACCATCAAATCCAAGCATTGTCTAACTCTACCAAGCCTTGTAATAACATAACAGGCGCAAGTTTTGTTGTATTCATGAAGCAGGTTTTGTCCTTAATTAGAGGTGAGTAAATACATTGTAAGGGAAAACTTATTTATTCAGGTTGGTCTCAATTTTCTCACTGCAGTTATCTCTGAATATATCAGTAATTCAAAACTATTAATCAAATTATTTCAGAGAAAAATCTTTGTTTATCATTCATTTGTGGGCTCTATGATCAGAATATTAATTGGTAATGTTTGAATGGTTTGAAGCAGTCGCATGACAGCTCCTTTTCTACACCAACTGTGCTTTAACTAGCAAATTAAAACATAA
>VWZI01011866.1:188388-232557 GCA_013396835.1 Psilopogon haemacephalus | reverse complement strand
GGTGGGAAGCAGTCGCGCAGGGCTGGCAGCACTCGGGGAGGGCAGCAGTCAGGGAGGGCAGCAGTCAGGGAGGGCAGCAGTCAGGGAAGGCAGCAGTCAGGGAAGGCAGCAGTCAGGGAGGGCAGCACTCGGACAGGGCGCTCAGGGCTGGCAGCAGTCACGCAGGGCGGGCAGCAGTCGGGGAGGGCAGCAGTCGGGGAGGGCAGCAGTCGGGGAGGGCGCTCAGGGCTGGCAGCAGTCGCACAGGGCGGGCAGCACTCACCGGTAGCCGTCGAAGAGGTCTGTGCAGCTGCCGCCGTTCCGGCAGGGCTCCGAGGCGCACTCGTTGGCCTCCAGCTCGCAGAAGCTGCCCGCCCAGCCCGGGGGGCAGAGGCAGCGGTAGCTCTGCGGGGGAAGGAGAGCGGCTGTCGGCGAGCGGCTGTCGGCTGCGCCCTGCCCGCTGGGCGCAGAGCCTGCCGAGCGCTCCCTACTCACCAGGTGCATGTCCACGCAGGTGGAGTGGTGCTGACAGGCGTTGAGGATGCAGTCGTCCACGTCCTGCTCGCAGGTCAGGCCCGCGTAGCCTGGGTTGCACAGGCAGTAGAAGCCATCCACGACTGCAGCGGAGCGGTTCGGGGTTGGATCAAAAGGAGCAGTCAGTGGGCATGAAGAGTGGAAACTCAGGGAACCAACAGCTCCACATTTTAGGGTGGAGACTGCTGACCCAAGGCAGCAGGGCAAGGGAGGAAGGGTAAGGGAGGGCAAGGCAAGGGCAAAGTTCTTTAATATGAGGGTGTTGAGCCCCTAGAACAGGTTGCCCAGGGAGACTGTGGATGTCCCCTCCCTGGAGGTGTTCAAGGCCAGGCTGGATGAGGACCTGAGCAGCCAGGGCTGCTGGGAGGTGTCCCTGCCCACGGCAGGGGTTGGAGCTGTATGATCTTGAAGGTGTGTTCCAAAACAAGCCATTCTTATTTAATGAGGTGGGGAGGGGTTGGGCTCTTCTCCCAGGTGAGAGAAGGCAAGGAAATGGCCTGGAATTGTGCCAGGGGAGGGTTAGATGGGAGAGGAGAAAAAAATGTCTTTAGTGCCAGAGTGGTCAGGAACTGGCAGAGGTTGCCCAGAAAGGCAATGGAGTCCCCATGCCTGGAGGTGTTGCAGACAGGTGTGCCCATGGCAGCTGGGACCAGGGTTTAGTGGCCATGGTGGGGTTGGGTCAGTGATCTCAGAGGGCATTTCCAACCCAGGCAATTGCATGGTGCCGTGAACTCACTGTCATAGCAGTAGCCATGGAGGCAGGGGTCAGAGCTGCACTCGTTGACGTTGATCTCACAGCGAGGTCCTGCGAAGCCCTTGGCACAGTGGCACTGGAAGCCCAGGGGGAAGGACTCCAGGTCAGCCTCCTCCAGGCACATGGCACCGTTCTCACAGGGGTTGCTGACCTCACAGGCCCTCAGCTCACACTGCACACCTGCAAACACACAGAGGTTGCTGTCATGACTGGCTCTAAGCCCACACTGCACACCTGCAAACACACAGCGGCTGCTGTCATGATTGGCTCTGAGCTCACACTGCACACCTGCAAACACACATCAGAGCTGCCACTTCTCACCTCTGTTTTCTGCAGCTCTGGCAAAAACGACCTGAGAGTGCTGGTGGACATCAGGATGTCCACGATCCTGGAATGTGCCCTCCTAGCCGAGGGCATCAAGGAGAGTGTTGCCAGCAGGACATGGGAGGTTCTTCTCCCCTCTACTTTGTCCTGGTGAGGCCACATCTGGAGTGATGTGTCCATGCTCACACAGCCCTTGAACACCTCCAAGGATGGGGACTCCACCACCTTTGAAGTGCAGTTGACATGAACTCTGTAAACACCTCAGTCTATTCCCAGAGTACTTTTAAAGCACCCATTTAAAGAACACAGAAAGCCCCTGGGAGATGTCCAAGCCAGCTTCACTCCACAGGACTCACAGCCTAAGGCAGGGTCAGCTGCTGGCTCTGAAAAGCTTTGCTTGATGAAAGGGAGGCCTAATAAAACTGTAGAGAGAGTAAGCTCAGTTCAGGCCACCATAAATGCTTGCTGCAGTCCTGTTTGCTTCCCCCCAGCCTTGCTGTGCCTTACCTTTGAAGGGAGCCAGACACTGGCAGGAGTAGCTGCCAGGGTGATCGAGGCAGGTGGCTCCATTCTTGCAGGGGAAGGAAGCACACTCGTCCAGGTCTGCCTCACAGCTGGCACCTGGGGACAGATGAACAGCTGGGACCTTTGGCAAGGCAGCTTCCCAGCCACGGGCACCACCAGGACCTCCAGCAACCTGGTGAGCAGAGGCTGCCACCAATCAGCCAAAGGAGCCCCACACAGCAGTGCCAGCACCCCCTCAGTTCCTAACACCACAGCTTGGCTTATCCTAGCTCATCTCAGCACCACAGCTTGGCTTATCCTAGCTCATCTTACCACCACACTTTATCTTATCCTAGCTCATCTCAGCACCACAGCTTGGCTTATCCTAGCTCATCTTACCACCACACTTTATCTTATCCTAGCTCATCTCAGCACCACAGCTTGGCTTATCCTAGCTCATTTTACCACATCTTATCACCATATCTTAATCACTCACCACTGAGCAGCACAACTCACTCACCACTGAGCAGCACAACTCACTCACCGCTGAGGAGCAGCACAACTCACTCACCTCTGAGGAGCAGCACAACTCACTCACCTCTGAGGAGCAGCACAACTCACTCACCGCTGAGGAGCAGCACAACTCACTCACCGCTGAGGAGCAGCACAACTCACTCACCGCTGAGGAGCAGCACAACTCACTCACCGCTGAGGAGCAGCACAACTCACTCACCGCTGAGGAGCAGCACAACTCACCAGTGAAGCCAGGCAGGCAGAGGCATTGGTAGCCACCAAGGAGGTCTGTGCAGGATGCGTTGTGGAGGCATGGAGAGGACAGGCACTCGTTGATGTCTTCTTCACACCTCGGGCCTGCAGGGGCAGGGATTCACTGCAGGCTGCAGGGCTGTGAGCTGCGAGGGCTCAGCTGACAGCCTCTGGCACCCTCTGCTTGCTGTCATTTATTATTTCCAGAGGATTGATTTCCTTCACCTTAGCTACTCCGTTGATCCTGCACTGTTTGTACTGCTAAGTGACATTGGTGATGCTGTATTGTTTATCTGCCCCTGTGACTTATTTGCTATCAGTTATCTTAGATCAGTTCTCTGTATTCCATTCCTTCTTTAGTTGGTAACATTTATTGCATTTATTGTCCATTGTGTGTGTGGGTTTTTTTAATTCTATACTATTTATTCTTTGTCATTTATTTTATACCCACTTGTTTGCCATCCTTTCTGCATTCAAACCTGGGCACCTATGATATTATGTGGATATTCTTAACGCTTAAGCTCCTCACTAATCATAGAATGCACTGGGGTGGAAGGGACCTTCAAGACCATCCAGTCCCAGGCAGGGACACCTCCCTGCAGTCCAGGTTGCTCAAGGCCTCATCCAGCCTGGCCTTGAACACCTCCAGGCAGGGGACATCCACAGCCTCCCTGGGCAGCCTGTGCCAGTGTCTCCCCACCCTCACTCTAAAGTATTTCTTCCTCATCTCCAGTCTCAATCTCCCCTCTCCCAGCTCAAAGTTTCCTTTGATGTTGAACCTAAACCTGCTCTGTTGCAATTCCAGGCCATTTCCTCTCCTTCTCTCACCTGAGAGCAGGCAGCAGAGCCCAAGCCCAGCTCACTCTCACTGCAGCCTCCTCTCAGGGAGCTGCAGAGAGCAATGAGCTCTGCCCTCAGCCTCCTCTGCTCCACACTGCACACCCCCAGCTCCCTCAGTTGCTCCTCCCCAACCCTCTTCTCCAGACCCTTTCCCAGCTTGGTTGCCCTTCCCTGGACCTGCTTCAGTCCCTCAATGTCCTTTTCTTGCAGTAGGGGCCACAAGACTAAACCCTAGACTCGAGGTGTGGCCTCGGCAGTGCTGAGTCCAAGGGGACAATCCCTTCCCTGCTCCTTTTTGTGGCACTGTCACAGTTCAAAGGGGTTTTCTAATACCTTCAAATCCAGGCTGGCAGAGACAGCTGAAGGCATTCAGATGATCCACACAAGTAGCTCCGTGGTGACAAGGGTCACTGAGACACTCATTCACCTCAATCTCACAGTTATTGCCTGGGAACAAAGGAAGGAGTCACAGCATCAGGATCCTGCCATTGCTCTGGCACCACTGCAAGCAGTGACAGCAACATGAAATAACCAGGGGTAGGCACTGGAAGCCTTCACCAACCACCCAGAAATTGTCTGTTGGGGAATTAACTTCCTGTTGCTGAAGGCTAAAGGTGAGCTCTGCCCATGGTGTCTTCCAAAGCCTGACAGGCATTTCAAAGGGTCACATACAGCTGTGCTCCAAGATCTCTGCATTTTGGTGTTTTAAAGGCAGAAAAGTCTGGAGTGTTCCTGAAGCACCAAGAATGACAGAGTCACAGACTGGTAGGGGTTGGGAAGGACTTCTGCAGATCACCCAGGCCAACCCCCTGCCAGAGGAGGGCACACAGCAACAACTCCAGGTGGGCTTGGAAGCCTCCAGAGTAGGAGGTTCCACAGCCTCTATGGGCAGCCTGCTCCAGGCCTCCAGCACACTCACATCCAAAAAAGGTTCTCCTCATGCTGAGGTGGAACCTCCTGGCTTCCAGTTTGTGTCCATTGTGCCTTGTCCTATCCCAGGACACCACTGAGCAGAGCCTGGATCCTGCTTCTTGCCCCCCAGCCCTCAGCTCTTCATAGCCATTGAGCAGATCCCCTCTCAGCCTCCTCTTCTCCACACTAAACACCTCCAGGTTCCTCAGCTGCTCCTCACCATCCCTGTTCTCCAGACCCTTCCCCAGCTTTCTTGCCCTTCTCAAGGGCAACTTGAGGAGTTAAAGGTGCCCTGGATCTGAGCTGCAGATCTGGCAGCTGAGCTCCCTGCTTCTGCATCCCTGTTGCCAGAAGGAAGCCAGCAGGCAGGTGGTTGGCGTTTGCAAGCACATCAGTGTAAGACAAACTCCCTGTCTAGAGGGGCAGGAGTTGCTGGAGTGGAAACAGTCCCTCGGAGTCAGGATTTGTCACAGCTGAAAGCCCTGCCCCAGCCAACTCCCTTTGTGTGCCAGCAGAGAGAAGCTGCCTCTTCCTCACCCAGTGGCGTGCTGCTAAAGCATAGCTGTTGCTGCTTCTGAAGAGCCTCCTTTGCTGTGGCTCAGGAGTGACCCAGGCAGGGGTTGAAGAGTCCCCTTTGAACCTACCTATGTAGCCAGGGGCACAGAAGCAGTCGTAGCCACCCGGAGCGTCTCTGCAGATGCTGGAGGCGCCGCAGGGCTGGGCCAGGCAGGCAGCAAGAGGAGCTTCACAAAGCTGCCCAGTGAAGCCTGGGGGGGAGCAGAGCAGGAGGAGAACCTCTTCAGTATCACATTGCTGTGGAAGATCCACGTCCTGCCTTGCCCAGGCATGATCCCACGGTCCCTTGCCTCTGCTGGGGGCAGGAAGCAGAGCGCAGGGAGAAGACAAAAGGCTTGGAGACAGCCACTGTGAGGGTCCAAGACTTGCCCAGACTTGTTCCTCCCCAAATAAGGGCAAGCAAGCTCCTGGCTTCACCTCATATGGTCAGGTCTGGCAAAGTGCCATTCTGCTTGGTGACTTTGTGTGGCCAGGGTGGCCACTGGCGTTCAGGCAACCAATCAGTAGGCTTCTGCCAAAGGCTTTGCTGCTTTCCCTTTTACTGCCTGCAACGACCTTCAAGATACCAACTGAATTCCCTCTGAGCTTTGGGTACTGTCTGATACTATTCTGTGAGTCAATGTTTCAAAGTCTGTCTCTAAGACCAGATCCTGTTGTGCCTTTCTGTCTCTGCAGCAGAAAGGAGCCTCTCGAGTCCCCTGGTGGGCAAGAGGTAGAGTTGAAACTAAGAACCTTTTTCCTAGTTTTTAATGCTTGCATTTACTACTCATTTCTTCAAGTGTTCCAGTTCTGCCTGTTCCCTGTGTGTGCAAGTATCCAAACTGTGTGTTTTGAACACAGTAAGTAAGTTTTCTGGTGAGGTTTTCATACAGTTTTCAGAGTTATCAACAAACTGCACCTGGATATAAAATTTAATGTTATTCATTTTGCATGATTCATAACCCACATTTAGCCCCAAGAATCAGGAAAGGGAGGGAGAAATTCTACTCAGCGCTTCTGTGTTCTTCACTTGTACCTCCAGACACCCAGGACATGGTAGAACATCCCAAGTGTGGTGGAATAAAAGAATTGTGTGGCTAAGCCTAGCCTGCAGTAACCACAGAGCCATGGAATGGGTTGGAAGGGAGCTTCAAGATCATCCAGTCCCAACCCCTGCCATGGGCAGGGACATCTCCCACCAGCACAGGTTGCTCAAGGCCTCATCAAGCCTGGCCTTCAACACCTCCAGGGAGGGGACATCCACAGTGTCCCTGGGCAGCCTGTGCCAGTATCTCCCCACCCTCACTGTCAGGAATTTCTTCCTCATCTCCACTCTCAATCTCCCCTCTCCCAGCTCAAAGCCATTGTCCCTCATCCTGGCACTCCCTGCCCTTGCCCAACTCTCCTGGTGCCCCTTTGGGTACTGGCAGGCAGCTCTAAAGTCTCCCTGGAACCTTCTCTTCTCCAGACTGGACAATCCCCAAGTCCTTCAGCCTGCCCCCCACAGCAGAGGTTCTCCAACCCTTTGGTCACCTCCTTACCTGGCAAACAGCTACAGGAGAATTCCCCATTCACCTGCTGGCAATGGCCTCCATTTTGGCAAGGCTGGAAAGAACATTCCTGAAGAGGAGTGGAGCAATTTTTGTCTGGTAGCAAAAGAGCACAAAAGAATGAGTCACTGAAGCTATAAAATGATGCAGGGCTTGGGAAAGCAGAAAGGCTGCTGGGTAGTGCAAGGGACAGCTGCAGCATTCCAGCTTTCCAGGCTGGAAATACACTTTGATTTTTGCTTGACTGCTCTGAAAGTGGAGGTCTTCACAGAGATGTTCATGCATCTGTGGTCAGGGACAGGGAGGTGGTGGAGTCCCCACACCTAGAGGTGTTCCAGAAAGGTGTGGCCATGGCACCTGGGGCCAGGGTTTAGTGGCCGTGGTGGGGTTGGGTTGTGGTTGGATTGGATGCTCTTAAAGGTCTCTTCCAACCAAAACAAATCCATGATCCCATGATGCTGACACACAAGATGCTGCCCACAAGATGGCATTTGAGAGCAAGCTTTGATTTATGAGACCAAAGGGGCTTTTCCTTGTCTGTCAGGAGCTCCTCCTCTCCCTCTGCCTGTCCTGCTCCAGGCAGGAGCTGGCAAAGCTCCCAGCACTCAGGTGGGCACCCTTGAATAGGCAAAATCTGCAAGAAGCCTCTCTGCTCCTCTCAGCATTCCCTCAGGTGATTTAAGGGGTTCCTGTCCTGGCTTCCCCCAGCAGGAGAGGAGGGACAGAGAACTACTGGAGGGAGTCCAGTGGAGGCCACAGAAATGCTGAGGGGCCTGGAGCAGCTTTGTGAGGAGCAAAGGCTGAGCCCTGGGGCTGAGAGGCTGCAGAAGAGCAGCCCCAGGGGGGATCTGCTCAGTGCTCAGAGCTAAAGGGTGGGGGGCAGAGGCTGGGGCTGGGCTCTTGTCAGTGATGCTCAGGGACAGGAAAGGGGCAAGGAGCACAAACTGGAACCCAGCTGAACTTAAGGAGAAACTTGTTATGTGTGAGGGTGCTGGAGGCCTGGGGCAGACTGCCCAGAAGGTTGTGGAGTCTCTTCTGGAGGCTTTCAAACCCCACCTGGACACCTTCCTGTGCAACCTGACCTGAGTGCTCCTGCTCTGGCAGGGGAGTTGGGCTGAATGATCTCCAGAGGTCATTTCTATGACCTGGAGACCTGTTTGGTTTTCTATTCCAAGCCCTTCTCTCTCCGTGTGACTCCTGCCTGTCACCCTCTGCCTTCCCACCACGAATGCTGCTGCTGCAGTTGCCTCTGAAATCAGCAGCTGCAGCCCAGCCTGCCCCAGCCAGCCTGCTCCAACAATACCTGCCCCAGCAAAGTCTGCTCCAGCCCAGCCTGTCCCATCTCAGCCTGCCCCAGCCCAGCCTGCTTCAGCAAAGCCTACCCCAGCCCAACCTGCCCCAGCTAAGCCTGCCCCAGCCCAGCCTGCTCCAACAATGCCTACCCCATCAAAGCCTGCCCCACAGTTTTTGGGAGGCAGTTGATTGATTTGTCCAGGCTGCTGCTACCTGCTGCTGGCAGCAAGCGAGGCAGTGGAGGCTGCTCCTGATGCAGCAGCAGCAGTTTCCCTAAGCCTTTCAGACAGAGAAATCATTGTCCCATTTACAAGCTACTTATTCTAAGGAGCTGATGGCATCTCTGCTGAGCAGAACAAAGTGTCCTCTGCCTAAGATGTATTTGCACTTCAATCTCAGCCAGGTGTGGCTGTGATATCTTCCTCTGCAGACAGACAAGCCCTCACTGGGGGCTCCTTTTTCTCACTTGGTCAAAAACAGAGTCCTGTTTTCCATCAATTAAGCAGCTGCCAGCACGCTACTGTCCATGTTTACCACACCAGTAGGGAAACCAAAGCAGATCAGCAGCAGCACTGGGATGAATTTATTTGTTTTAAGCCCAAACCACCAAATAAAATGCAGTTAAAAGGTGTGGACTCGAAGAGCATAGTTGCAGGTTGCATTGGGTTGGGAGGGACCCTCCAAGCTCATCCTGCCCAACTCCCTGCAGGCAACAGGGACACATCCAGCTGCAGGGACACAGCAGGTCTGACCTTGAATGTCTCCAGGATGGAGACTCCACCACCTCCCTGGGCAGCCTGTGCCACTCTCTCCCCACCCTCCCTGTGCAGAGCTTCCTCCTGATGTCCAACCTAACTCTGCCCTGCTCCACTTCCAAACCATTGCCCTCAGCCTGTCCCCACAGGCCCTTCTGAACCCCTGCAGATATTGAAATGCAGCTCTGAGCTTTTCCTGGAGCCTTCTCCTCTCCAGGCTGAACAAAACCAACTCTCCCAGCCTGGCCTCATAAGACAGATGCTCCAGCCCCAAATTACCTCCATGGCCTCCTATAGACCCACTCCAGCAGTGCCATGGCCTCATCCTACCTGATCTTGAACACCTCCAGGTTCAGTCAGGGTTGGAAGGGACTATAATGATCATCAAGTTCCGACCCCCCTAGATCAGGCTGCCCACAGCCTCATCCAGCCTGGCTGCAAACACCTCCAGGGATGTGGCCCCAAACACCTCCCTGGGCAACCCATTCCAGGCTCTCTCCACCCTCACTGTCAGGAATTTCTTCCTCATCTGCAGTCTCACTCTCCCTTCTCCCAGCTCAAATCATTGTCTCTTATCCTGGCACTCCCAGCCCTTCTCAAAAGTCCCTTTCTGGCTTTCCTGTAGCCCCTTCACTGACACAATTCTATGTTTTCATGTTTCTATGGTTTGATTTCAGGAAAGGAAACAGAAACTTGACCTATTGAACAACCAAACCTTACCAGTGAAGCCTGGAGGACAAACACAGCTGTAGTCTGCCACCAGGTCCAGACAGGTGGAGTTGCCCTTGCAGAAGCCAAAGGTGCACTCATCAAAGTTGATTTCACAGTTCAGACCTTCAAACCCTTGGGAAAAAAAAAAATCACAACAAAGACTTGCACATTGTTCAGCTCTACCTGGAGCTTAGAGTCACAGAAGGAGTTAAGAACTGAACACAAAACTTTAGGATTTGGTATTTCCATTCATCTACTTAACCACAGAGGCAGGGAATGGGTCGGGTTGGAAGGAACCTTCAAGACCATCCAGTCCCAATCCCTCTGCCAAGGGCAAGGACACCTCCTACCAGCCCAGGTTACAATCATAGAATCAGGCAGGGTTGGAAGGGACCACAAGGATCAGCCAGTTCCACCCCCCCTGCCATGCCCAGGGACACCCTACCCTAGATCAAGCTGCCCACAGCCTCTGCCAGCCTGGCTGCAAACACCTCACTCCACCAGCACCCCCAGGTCCCTCTCCTCAGGGCTGCTCTCCAGCCAGTCCCTGCCCAGCCTGGATTTGTGCTTGGCATTGCCTCAACCTAGCTGCAGGACCTTGCACTTGGCCTTGTTGAACCTCCTGAGGTTGACTTGTGCCCACCTCTGCAGCCTGTGCAGGTTCCTCTGACTGCCATCCCTGCCCCCCAGCCTGGCTGCTGCACCACACAGCTTGGGGTGCTCAGCAAACTTGCTGAGGCTGCACTCAATGCCTTTGTCCATGTTACCCACAGAGATGTTGAACAAGACTGGTCCCAGGACTGATCCCTGAGGGGCTCCACTTGTCACTGACCTCTGCTTGGACATGGACCCAGGCTTTGGCTCCAGGACTTGTCCAGAAACATCTCAAGGTCTTTTGCAGACACATCTGATGGTGCTTTGTAGCTCCAGCTCCCAGCCACTCGCTGCTTTTTTCTATGTCTCCTGCCTGTGGTGGTGACTTTTAGGGAGCTCAGCAGCCCAGCAGCCTTTCTCCTGTGTTCTTCCAGCAACTGTGGCTGGCAGGAGGGCCACTGCCAGCCCTGACATTCCATGCTCTTGTAAAGGGCTGCTAATTGCTGGTCACACCACCAAAGCAGTGTCATTAGTGCTGCCACAGGCCAGGGCTGCAGGAGGACCGTGACTAATGCCAAGCTATCGGCACCCCCAGCACAAAGGCAGAGCTCCATAATCCCACCAACTGACCATGAAACCAATTTCCACTGATCCCTGAGTCATAAAAGTTGAGAATGGCCCTCAGCTCATTAATAATGTGGGCAGTAAAGGCCTCGTTTGCATTTAGAGCTTAATCATCTCTCACAGGTGAAAATGAAGGCACAAATTCTGGCTGTGGATGCCCAGATTTATCTTCCTCTCAGCTGATCAGGCAGCCTGCCTGCAGAAGGATCTTCTCCCAGCTCACTTTTCAGCTGCCTTCCAACATCTTGCAGCCCAGCAGGCAGCTGTGTGCTGGCTGAAGCCAGAGCAGGGAGAGCAGCAGGGCAGGGAGGGGACTCTGCCCCTCTCCTCTCTGCTGAGACATCACCTGCAGCCCTGCAGCCAGTTCTGGGGCCCCCAGCACAAGGAAGTCACAGAGCTGCTGGAGAGGGTCCAGAGGAGGCCACAGAGATGCTCAGAGGCTGGAGAAGCTCTGCTGTGGGGACAGGCCGCAGAGTTGGGGCTGCTCAGCCTGGAGAGCAGCAGGAGCCAGGGGAGATCTCAGACTCCACATCTCTCTGTGTGCTGCCAGCACAGAACTGGGGTTCCAGATGTTGTCCTGGAATGAAATGTCAGAGATGTTCCTTCCAGCCCACGCTCCAGCGGGCAAGGAAGCTGGAAGGCAGAGCTGCTGTGCTCTCCTCACAAAGAATTCAATTCAGAACCATAAAACCACACAATCAGACAACCACAGAACCAGAGTCCTGCAGCACTGCCTCCAGCTCTGCTGTCCCCAGCACAAGAGGGACATGGAGTGCTGGAGTGGGTCCAGAAGATGCTCTGAGGGCTGCAGAACCACCCCTATGGGGACATGCTGGGAGAGTTGGGGCTGTTGAGCCTGGAGAGGAGAAGGCTCCAGGGAGACCTTAGAGCAGCCTCCCAGTACCCAAAGGGGCTGCAGGAGAGCTGGGGAGGGACTTTGCACAAGGGCTGGGAGTGACAGGATGAGAGCAATGGCTTTGAGCTGGGAGAGGGGAGACTGAAAATGGAGATGAGGAAGAAGTTGCTGACAGTGAGGGTGGGGAGACACTGCAAGAGGCTGCCCAGGGAGGCTGTGGATTGCAGATGACATTCTGTGATCCACAACCTCCCTGGGGGTGTTGAAGGCCAGGCTGGATGAGGCCTGGGGCAGCCTGGGCTGGTAGAACCTTTGGATCCATGAATGCTGTGTGCCATGCTGCCAGCAGTTATGAGCAGAGCTTGCAGAAGGCAGCACAAATCTGCTGGGAATTATGTCCTCTCTGCCTTTCATTGTTTGGACATCAAAGGGTTGGTTTTGTTTGTTGTTTTTGGGTTTTTTTTTCTCTCTGTAATTAAGCAGTGCCAAATGTTTCCATCACTCTCATCATCTTCCCTATCACAGAATGTCAGGGGCTGAAGGGGAACTTGAAAGCAAACCAAGAGGCATTCAGAAAATGGAGCTTCTGAAGCAAAGAAAATTACAACAAAATTATATGGGCCTGAAAATCCCCCAAATGACACCGAGTTAGTGATGCCACATTTGGAGATACTTTCAGGTGCTGACAGCAGGAATGAGTGGTGCCAAGGAGGGCACTTAACCCTTCCTCACTCTTCTCAGAAGCCACAGCCTCAATATTACAAGAGGGATGTGGAGATGCTGGAGCGTGGCCAGAGAAGGGCCATGAGGATGCTCAGAGGGCTGCAGCACCTCTGCTGTGAGCACAGACTGAAAGAGTTGAGGCTGTGCAAGCTGGAGAAGAGGAGGCTCCCAGAGGACGACCTTGTGGCCTTCCAGGATCTGAAGGGAGCCTACAGAAAATCTGGGGAGGGACTTTCTAGGCTATCAGGGAACAACAGGACTAGGGGGAATGGAGCAAAGCTGGAGGTCTTCAGCAAGCCAGCACCTGGGGAGCCTGACCCAGCTGAGGATGTCCCTGCTGACTGCAGGGGGGGCTGGACTAGGATGAACTTTGGAGATCCCTTCCAACCCAGACCATTTTATGATTCTAAACCCAACTTGCACCATCCCTAATCTGTGATCATGAAGGGCTGTCAGAGGACCTGCTCAGCCCAGTCCTGGCAGAGTTGCAGTCCCCCCCTGCTCCTGCTCACACTCAGTGACCTGGGAGAGCTCTTTGCCCTTGGCAGGCACTGTTGTTGCACACAGCTCTGGGGATTTGTTCAATCCTGATCTCAGCTGTTAAACTGCTCTGCTGCATGACTTGCCCAGCCCTACAAGGACATGTGAGGTTCCAGCAGAGCCCCAGGGCAGCTTGAAATTCAGATCAGCTCTGCTAATCACCTGCAGAATTTCCTTCTGAAACTGAAGAAAGGTTCATGCACCCCTCTGTGGAGCTGCCACTTACAATCACAGCAGGCTGGGGTTGGAAAGGACCTCTGGAGATCATCCAGACCAACCCTTCTGCTGCAGCAGGGTCAGCTAGAGCAGGCTGCACAGGAACATCTCCAGGTGGGGTTGGAAAAGTCTCCAGAGCAGACTCCACAATCCCTCTTGGCAGCCTGCTCCAGGCCTTCAGCACTCTCACACCAAACAAGTTTCTCCTTCAGTTCTAGTGAAGCCTCCTGGGTTCCAGTTTATGCCCCTTACCTGTCCCTAAGCACTACTGACAAGAGCCCAGCCCCAGCCTCTTGCCCCTCCACCCTTTAGCTCTTGCTGAGCACTGAGCAGATCTCCTCTCAGGCTGCTCTTCTGCAGGTTCAACAGTCTCAGGTCTCAGCCTCTCATCACAGAGCTGCTCTGGGCCCCTCAGCATCCTCACTGCCCTCCACTGGGCTCTCTCCAGCAGGTCCCTGTCTCTCTTGAGCTAGGGAGGCCAGCACTGGACACAACAGTCTGAGTGCTTCCCAGGCTACAGCAGAAGAAGAAGAGAACCTCCCCCAGCCTGCTGGCCACACTCTTCCAGGTGCACCCCAGCAGCCCATTAGCCTTCGTGGCTTGTAGGGATCCTGTCCCCCAGCACTCCCAGGTTCTTCTCTGCAGCACTCCTGCTTTTGCTCCCCAGGTGAAGGACTCTGCAGCTGCCCCTGGCTGAGCTCCACGAGATTAATGCAGTAACAGTGCCAGGATGAGCTGTGCTGCCACTGCCCCATGCTTGGGCGCTACAGTCTGAAAAGGATTTAACAAAGCTCCACAGCTCTGATCCAATCAAAATGGAAAAAGAGTGTGGAGAACAAGTTCCCATGGGACAACAAAGTGCCTTTGGGGCCAAAAGAGCCAATGGCAGCCTGAGGTTCATGATGAAGAGTGTGGCCAACAGGTCACTGGAGGTTCTACTCCACTTCTGTTCTGCCCTGGTGAGGCCACATCTGGAGTATTGTGACCAGTTCCAGGCTCCCCAGTTCCAGAGGGAGAGGGAACTGCTGGAAGGAGCCCAGAGGAGGCTGTGAGGATGCTGAAGGGTCTGAAGCATCTCTGTGAGGAGGAAAGGCTGAGAGCCTGGAGAGAAGGCCAGCTGCAGGCTGCTGAGGCATTTGTATTGCTTGGTCTCAGTACTGGATGTCCATCTGTCCATCCAGAGCTGCCCTGCCATGAGCTGGGAACTCACAGGCAAGCCAGAGAGAGCAAGGGAATGGAAACAGGCACACAAACAAGGAAATTAATTTCTCAGCTCTTCCCCAGGCTCAGAAAGCCAATGCAGGCTTTGCCTCCATCACTGACAGTGCTGCCTCTGCTCCTGCCTTTGACAAAGAGGGAGAGGCAATGAGCAGTGCAGGGGCTGCAGAGACAGGAGGCAGCTAAAGCCAGCTCATTACCCACCGATGGCAATGATGCAGCTGAACCTCTCTGCAGGATCCATAAACAAAGATGAAGCAGAAGTGGTGGCAATTGTTGTGTGCTGAGGATGAATGGGGAAGGATTCAGATGGTGTTTGCCACCTCAGAGCTGCTCAGGCAGGCAGGGTGTGAAGGAGAAATTCCTGGCAGTGAGGGTAGGGAGACACTGGCACAGGTTGCCCAGGGAGGCTCTGGATGCCTCCTCCCTGGAGGTGTGCAAGGTCAGGCTGGATGAGGCCTGCAGCAAGCTGCGCAAAGAGACCTCCCTCCAGCCCATGGCTTGAGCATGAGAGTGGTGAGAGCCTGGAATGGGTTGCCCCTGCAGGGAGGTGTTTGGGGCCAGATCCCTGGAGGTGTTTGCAGCCAGGCTGGCAGAGGCTGTGGGCAGCTGATCTAGGGTAGGGTATCCCTGGGCATGGCAGGGGGGTTGGAACTGGCTGATCCTTGTGGTCCCTTCCAACCCTGACTGATTCTGTGATTCTATCTCCAGTGTCACAGTGCCTGGAGCCTCCCATGCTGGCAAGATGTGACACATGGCAGCATCACCTGCAGCAGCTCCAGTGAGACACTGAGTCTCTGCACTAGAGACACCTGAAGGAGAAGGGAGGAGGCTGAGATAGCAGCAGCCTGACAACAGCTTATCTGAGAGCTGCCCTCCTGCTTCCTGAAAGCAGCAAAAGCAATTTACCCTCCACTGTGCCTATTTATTAGCTTGTTAATTGTCTTGGACTAGTGGTGCCCAGGAAGCCATTAAATCATGGTGGGGAAGGAGGGATGTGCGTGGGGTGGGAGAGCAGCTGGGTTGTTAACTCCTAAGTAAGCAAATTGAAGCCATTCAAACCCTGTCTGGAGCATCTGCTCAAGAGCAGTTGAAGCTCTTCTCATGTTCTTGGGCACTTCCCTGTCAAGCAGTTGTCGTTGGAGTGGATTTGTAGAATCACAGACTGCTAGGGACTGGAAGGGACCTCTGGAGACCATCCAGCTCCAAACCCTGGCCAGAGCAGGGGACACAGCAACACCTCCAGGTGGGCTTAAAAGCCTCCAGAGAAGGAGACTCTGCAACCTCTCTGGGCAGTCTGATCCAGGCCTCCAGCACCCTCACATCAAACAAGTTTCTCCTCATGCTGAGGTAGAACCTCCTGGCTTCCAGTTTGTGTCCATTCCCCTTGTCCTGTCACTCCCACACTTGTCAAAAGTCCCTCCCCATCTCTCCTGGAGCCCCTTCAGGTACTGGAAGGCAGCTCTAAGATCTGCTTGGAGCCTTCTTTTCTCCAGGCTGAACAACCACAACTCTCCCAGCCTGTCCCCACAGCAGAGGTTCTGCAACCCTCTGAACATCTTCATGGCCTCCTCTGGACCCTCTCCAGCAGCTCCAGATCCCTCCTGTGCTGTGTCCCCAGAGCTGGTGATAGTGCTGCAGGTGGGGTCTGAGCAGAGCAGAGCAGAGGTGCAGAATCCCCTCCCTGTGCTCTGTTCTCCCTGCTCTGGCTGCAGCCAGCACACAGCTGCCTCTGGGCTGCCAGCGACCAGTGCTGGCTCCTGGACACTTTGGTACCAACTGACACCCCCGAAGCCTTCTCCTCAGAGCTGCTCTCAGCCACTCCTCACCCAGCCTGGGTTTGTGCTTGGGATTGCCCTGGCCCAGCTGCAGGACCTTGCCCTCAGCCTTGTTGAACTGCCTGAGGTTGGCTTGGGCTCAGCTCTGCAGCCTGTGCAGGCTCCTCTGGATGGATCCTTCCCTCCAGCATGTGTGAAGGATTAAGTTTACCTGGAGCTGTATCCTGACTCCTCCCTGGGGGTGGTCTGAGCTGCCTCCAGGTGTGGTGTTTAGCCCCCTCCCACTTCCTGCCCAGACTGCTATAAGAGAGGATGCACTCCCTGTATCTCTTTTTGGCTCCTCCTCTGCTGCCTGCCCAGCACCTCGCTGCCCTGCTGCTCACCACCTGCTCTCCAGCAAACACGTGGGGAGAGCAACCATTTTTTTGGAACTCTGACTCGATGCATTTCACCATCAATCCTGCATCCCTCTGCATCCATCACCAAATCATCAATCTCAGCGCTTGGATTCAACTTCCACTCAGGGGTTGTATTTTTATATTGTGGATTTTGTCCCCTTCCCCCCCCCCACCTCATCTTCTGTAATTCTCCTCCTTCCTATACCCTGTATTTTGGTTCCTTTTCCCCCCATCCTCTGTAACTCCCCTTCTATTTATTGGGGAAGTTTACCTCTTTTTTTTTTTTTTTTTAACTTCCAAAATCGAATGAAGCATTTATTGAGCTTTCAAGCTCAGAGTGGGGCTAGCTTAAACCTAACCCAGCATGGCAACCACACCACACAGCTTGGTGTCACCTGCAGGCTGCCTGAGGGAGCCTCCATCCCCCTGGCCATGCTGCACGTTAAATGCTCTGCCTCTCCACACAGAAACAGGTTAGCAGCAGCTTTGGGAGTGATGAAATGCTGGGGAGAGAGAGCATAGGCAGGGCAGCTTCTGAAGGAACAAAGAATTTGTCAACAGATGGAATTAATTCTAAGGAGCAATTCTTCAGCATCCTGAGTGCCACAGGAGAATGAAGTCTTTGGGATGGGTGTGGAGAGGGAAGCTAATCAAGGGGAAGAACAGGATGGTGAATAGCTGCAGTAAGGACACCTTGGCATGGAGGTGGACCTTTTGCAAAGCCCTGATGCAGACCTTCAGGTGCTTCCTTCCTTAATAGCCAGCAGTGCAGTTGGAATTGTCTCCAGTTCCAGACTCATTAACTGAATTCTATACTAATTAAAGAAAACCACAACACAACCACCAAGTAAGGCAGAAAGATAAAGCCAAGACACGAAGCAATTAAGCAAAATAAACCCCAAAAGTCCAGTCCAGGGCAAAGATAAAGCCAAGATAAGAAGTAATTAAGACAAAAAGTCCAGCCTAGGGTAAAGATAAAGCCAAGATAAAATGCAATTAGGACAAAAAAAGTCCATTCCAGGGTAAAGATGAAGCCAAGGCACAAAGTAATTAAGGCCAAAAGAGCCCAGTGCAGTCCAGTCCACAGCACTTGGCTCTCCCTTGTCCCACAGTGATGCTCCAGCACAGCAGAGCAGCTCTGCCTAGGAGGCCCTGGCAGTGCTCTGGGACCCTTACAGCCAAGAAGTTGCCCCTTGTGTTGAGGTGAGACCTCCTGTGCTGCAGCTTCCATCCATTGTTCCTTGTCCTATCCCAGGCAGCAAGTGAGCAGAGCCTGTCCCCCCTCTCCTGACCCCCAGCCCTCAGATATTTGGGAACATTTATCAAATCTCTCTCAATCTTCTCCTCTCCAGACTAAGCAGCCCCAGGTCCCTCAGCCTCTCCTCCCCAGGCAGTGCTCAATCCCCTCAGCATCCTCATAGCCCTCCCTTGGACCCTCTCCAGCAGACCCCTGTCCCTCTTCAACTGGGGAGCCCAAAACTGAAGGCAGTACTCAAGATGAGTACTCATCCTGAGAAGAACTTCCCCTGATCTGCTGGACACACTCTTCCTAATACACCCCAGGATCCCATTGGCCCTCTTAGCCACCAGAGCACATTGGGTTGGGCACACCAAGTATTGCTCTCCTGCTTGGCACTGGCAGAGGCTACCCAGGGAGCTGGTGGAGTTCCCATCCCTGCAGGTGTTCCAGAAAGGTGTGGCCATGGCACCTGGGGACAGGGTTTGGTGGCCATGGTGGTGTTGGGCTGATGGTTGGACTGGATGATCTCAGAGGGCTTTTCCAAGCCAACCAGTTCTATGATTCTGTGACTCCAACTCCCTGAAAGAAGGTCAGAGCCAGGTAGGTGTTGGTCTCTGCTCCCTAGCAACAAGTGGTAGGACAATAGGAAATGGCTTCAAGTTGCAGCAGAGAAGGTTTAGTTTGGATATTAGGAAAAACATCTTTCCTGAAAGAGTGGTGTTGGAACAGGCTGCCCAGGGAGGTGAAACTGGTGGCCATGGTTTAGTGGGCACAGAGTCCTAGAAGTATTGAGCCTGGAAAAGACCTTTGGGATCAAGCCCAACTGCTCACCCAGAGCTGTCAGCACCACCACTGCCAGCAAACCCTGGGCTGTGGGTGCAGAATCACAGAACCACTGAGGTCACAAGATCTCCAAGATCATCAGGCCCAACCTTCTATCCAACACCACCACGACCACTGGGTCAGGTTGGTGTGTGCTTGGACTTTATGACTTCAGAAACATTTGCCAACCTTAATGCTTCTATTTGGTGACTCCATCCTGTTTGGATTCTTGGCTGAACCCCTGCCTGCTGACGGAAGGAAGGGAATTGCTCCCTGATTTTGCTTCTGTGAGGCAAATTCTCTCACTTCTGCCCTTCTGATTCCTTCCTCCATCCCCTCTGCAAGGGCTTGAGCCAGCAGATGTGTGGGCATTTCCCTGCCAGCTGGGGCCAAGCCACCACAGCATCCTCCTGTGCCTTTAGCCTTTAACACCACCAGAGTGCAGTCCCAGCCCACGTTCCTCACCAAGACAGCAGCTCAGGACCTTCTCTGCAGCACATCCATCCCAGCCCTGACAGCAGCTTGTGCTGGCCTAGGGGCTGCTGAATTTAACAGAGCTTTGGTGGCTCATCTGTCCAGTTGGGTTAGCTCCCCAGACCTGCAGAACCCTGCCCTGAAGCACACCTACTGTTTCTCCCAGCTTGCAGAGGCAGGCAGAAGTAGCACTGACCCCCCCCAGTTACCCACACAGGGCATTCAGAGAGGTTGTGGCAGCTCTGGAAGTGGAGAATGTTGGATCTTGACCTACCTGAGCTAACTAAATGTGCTCTGAGCAGGACACGGATGACCTCTCAAGACCCTTCCAACCTAAATCACCAGTACACATAGAAAAGGCCTCAGCAAAAAGACATTTCCTCAACACACTAACTCAGGTCACAGCTCTGCTTATAGGAGCAGAATTATGTCTGCAGAGAATAATCACAGCACCATTGAGGCTGGAACAGACCTTTGAGGTCATTCAGTCCAACCACTCACCTAAAACTCATAATCCTACCACTGCTGCTAAGCCACAGCCACTCAAACCTCAGCACCACATCCTTGTGCCTTTTAAACTCCTCCAGGGATGGGAACTCCATCACCAACCTGGGCAGCCTGTGCCTGAGCTGGAGAACCCTTGCTGGGAAGGGATTTTTCCTGATATCCAACCTGAACCTCCTTGAAGTTGTTTCCTCTTGTCCTGCCTCTTGTTGCATGTGAGAATAGCCCAACATCTACCTAGCTTCAGCCTCCTCTCAGGGAGCTGGAGAGAGCAATGAGCTCTGCCTTCAGCCTTCTCTTCTCCACACTGAACACTTCCAGCTCCCTCAGTTCCTCACAAGGTTTGTGCTCCAGCCCCTCAATGTCCTTCTGGGAGTGAGGGCTCAGAACTGAATCCAGCACTCAAACTGTGTCCTCAGCAGTGCCCAGTCCAGGGCAGCAACCCCCGCCCTGCTCCTGCTGCCCACACCAGTGCTGCTCCAGGCCAGGCTGCTGGTGCCCTTCTTGGCAATGTCAGCCACAAACTCACAGCTTTGCACCACAGGAGGTCCTGGGAAGAGCATCAATACCAACCCAGCCAAGGCCAATCCATATCTACAATCTGAAGGCTTGTTCTGGGCAAGAGGGACACTAATACCACGAGAAGAAAGATAAATGGACTTGCCTGAAAAAGGAAACTTGAACTGGACCAAGCAATCCAAACAGCAGCAATTTCCATCTCAATCCCAGCTAGCTAAGCTGAAGAGGTCTTTGGGGGCTCCATGCAGCCTGTGCTGGGCTCTGCTCCTCCCTGGGTTGAGGCACAGAGTCCCCATCCAGCTGTCAGCTCATGCTCTGTGCTGCCTGCATGCCCAGCTGGCAGTGCTGGCACAGCCTGAGTTACAGCCTGAGGATTGGAGCTGCTGAGCAACCCCAGGGCTGCTGCAGATGGTGGTTGGTGCACTGGGCTCCTGCCCGGCCAGCAGACACAACCCAAAGGCAGCCAACCTCCCATCCAGCCAGGGGGGAGCCAAATTGGGATGGGGAAAGCAACCATGCCTAGCTGTGGGGGCAGGCTGCAAGTGCCAGCAGCTCCTCTCAGCTGCTCTCTCTAAGCTCAGCAGGGAAGGACCTGCAGTGCTGGTGGACAAAACGCTCCTCGGGAAGCAGCAAAGTGCCCTCGTGGCTGAGAAGGTCAACAGCATCCTGGCCTGCAGGACTAGTGTGGCCAGCAGCTCAAACCAGGCTCTCCTCCCCTGCCATTAGTGCAGACAGTGTAGGGCTGCAGTGGTGGGAAGCAGAGGGAGCAGATGATGTGTATGTGGGGCTGCAGTGGTGGGAAGCAGAGGGAGCAGGTGATGTGTATGTGGGGCTGGAGAGGTGGGAAGCAGAGGGAGCAGGTGATGTGCATGTGGGGCTGGAGAGGTGGGAAGCAGAGGGAGCAGGTGATGTGTATGTGGGGCTGGAGAGGTGGGAAGCAGAGGCTGCAGGTGATGTGCATGTGGGGCTGCAGTAGTGGGAAGCACCTGATGTTTTGATTGGATCCACCAGGAACCTCTGCCCACTGCCCACTTTCCCACAAGGAAAGTGATGAGCAGCACCTTGAGTAAGGCAGAAGTGGTTTCTGGAAGTCCAGAAAGGGAGGTTGCCGTGGAAACAGCTGGCTGGGAAACCTTCTCTGGTGACAACTGTGTTTAGCTTAGGGATTTTTAGGATGTTATTTTAATAAATTAGTCTCCCCAAAGCAGTTCAGGGCTTTATTTTTCTCCCCACAAGATGCTGCCTTAAGAACTTGTGGGATGCCTACTCAGAAGGGAAGCTTGCATGCTCTAGTGCCCCTCTTTGACAGAGGAGGGGACTGGAGACTCTCCAGAGATCCCTTCCAACCCCAATATCCTGAGGTTGTTTTAAACTTAAATTCACCTAGGTAAAGGCCACCTGGGCACAGCCTGGCTCATCTCCAGCTGCTGTCACTCACCACCTTCTCTGCTGGCCACTTTCCAGCCACTCTGCCCCAAGCCTGCAGCCTTCCTGGGCTTGTTGTGCCCCAAGAGCAGGACCCAGCACTTGGCCTTGTTGAACCTCAGCCCATGGATCCAGCCTGGCCAGGTCCCTCTGCAGAGCCTTCCTGCCCTCCAGCAGATCACCACTGCCAACCAGTTTGGTGCCTTCTGTAATCTTACTGTGAGTGCCTCCTCCAGCCCACTGACAGAGATGCTGACTGCTGTCTCTCCAGCTGTGCCCCAGCACCACCAGTAGTTTTCCATCCATGTCTTACATTATTTGTCTAAATTAGCCCTGGGTCAGCTGCTATGGGGACTCCTGGAGAAGTTTTCCTCTGTATCAGTCCCAACCACCCTCTCTGTACCTTCCACAATGCTGTCATCACTCAAGGCTCCAGAGGCCTCATGCACTAAGGGTGGAACTCAAGGCTACAATCAAAGCCAAGCTCTGAGGACTCACCCAGGGAGCAGTTGCACCTGAAGCCATTTAGGTGTTCTTCACAGGTTCCTCCATTCCAGCAGGGCCTGTCTGGACAGTGGCCCACGGGAAGAGAGCAGGTACCTCCTGAAATGACAGGTTACAAAAGCAAAATGAAGACATCTGTGCTGCTGCAGTTGGATCCATCCCTGCTGACTGCAGGGTGGGGGAGGAAGATGGGCTTTGAGGGTCCCTTCCAACCCAATGCCCACCATGAGTGTCCTCAAGCCACAGGGACAGAGTGGCAATGAGAAGGGCTGTGGGATGGTGCCAGCCTGCATGCTGAGCTCCCAGCCAAGGGGCACTCAGTGACTATCACACCCCCTGCATGTCACAGGTTTGGCTGCTCTGTGGCTTCTGAGCCAGCCCATTGCTGACAGGCACTGTTGGAAAGAGGACAGCCAGGGAAGCAGGAAGCCTCCTGATGAGAGCATGCATACTCCTGCAGGGCTTCTCCCCATCAGACACAACTCCTGTTCCCCAGGCAAGTTGTGTGCAGCTGTGCCAATCGTTTGCTGTCATTTCCCTGGCTGACACCTTTGGAAAACGATGGAGAAGTAGTACTGTGGATCAACAGCAGACAGCAGAGTCCATCCTGTGCTCTGCAGAAAGCTGGCACAAGGTATCTGGGTGTTTGCCCATGTAGCACAAAGGAAAAGGATCAGAGAACTGTGGAATTGGTTCAGTTGGAAAAAGCCTCCAAGAGCATCCAGCCCAACCAGCAACCCAACCCCACATGGCCACAGAACCCTGGCTCCAGGGACCATGGGCAGATGTTCCTGGAGCCCCTCCAGGGATGGGGACTCCACCACCTCCCTGGGAAGCTTCTGACAGTCCCTCACCACTCTGGCACCAAAGACATTTTTCATCCTCTCCAACCTAGCTCTGCCCTGGCATAATTCCAGGCCAGTTCCTCTCCTTCTCTCACCTGAGAGCAGGCAGCAAAGCCCAAGCCCAGCTCACTGCAGCCTCCTCTCAGGGAGCTGCAGAGAGCAATGAGCTCTGCCCTCAGCCTCCTCTGCTCCACACTGCGCATCCCCAGCTCCCTCACCTGCTCCTCCCCAGCTCTGGTCTCCAGATCCTTCCCCACCTTTGTGCCCTTCTCTGGACCTTCTCTAACTCCTCAATGTCCTTCTGGGAGTGAGAACCCAGAACTGAACCCAGCACTCAAGCTGTGTCCTCAGCAGTGTCCAGCCCAGGGGCACAATCCCTGCCCTGCTCCTGCTGCCCACACCTGTGCTGCCATTCATTGCTGCCAGTTTAAGGCCTGTGCAGTGACAATGAGGACAATTGAGGTTTGTGTGCTGCAGACAAGAAGCAGCTGTGGGATGATCTTAGAGGCCTTTTCCAACCCAAACAGTGCCATGGTGCCAGCTCAGTGCCATGCTATGCAGTGCCACACTGGCAGCTGTGACTCACAGGGGCTCATTCCAGACCCTGCAACCAGCTGCTGGGAATTTTCAGAACTGATGTCCTCAGAGCACAAAGGGGACCTATGGACAGCAATTGTAGCTAGATTGGAGATGAGGAAGGAGTTCTAACCAGTGAGGGTGGGGAGAAACTGGCACAGGCTGCCCAGGGAGGCTATGGATGTCCTCTTCCTGGAGGTGTTCAAGGCCTGAGCAACCTGGGCTGAGGACAGGTGTCCCTGCCCATGGCAGGGGTTGGCACTGGATGATCCTGAAGGTCTCTTCCAGCCCAACCCATTCCAAAGCTTCAGAGAGAGCAAGCCTGTTAGCACTGGGGACGTGGGAGCAGCAGGACAGGCACAGGGAGGCTTTTGCTTTGTTGTCTCTCCCAGCGTGCAGCTGATCTCAGCTCCCTGTCTGAAGCAGGTGCTGAGAACCTCCTTTGAAGACCAGATAAAAGCCCCTAATTGGCTACAAATTACTTTTCACATCAAAGCAGGTTAATAGAAATCATTTTCAGCGCTTCCACTTTGAAGGCTAACATTAACTCGACTCACCCAAACATCATTAGTGACAACCCTCAGCATTCAATCAGCTGTTTACTGACCTGTGGCTTAGGGTCTGCACTCCCAAACTCTTCCCACACCTCCCAGTTCTGCAGTACCAAAAGGGACAAAATGAGCACAGAATGCATTGGGCTGGAAGGGACCTCCAAAGGTCATCTGGTCCAGCTCCCTGTGACAAGCAGGGACATACCTGCTTGGCTCATGACCCACTTCTGCTAAGCCTGGCACTCAGACAGAGAACACCTCACTGCCCTCTCTAAGTCATAGAATGGTTTAGGTTGGAAGAGACCTCAAAGCTCATCCAGTTCCAAGCCCCCTGTGCCATAGGCAGGGACACCTCCCAGTAGAACAGGTTGCTCAAGTCCCTGCAGTGAGGTGGGGTTTGGGCTCTCCTGATCACCATCAGGGAGGGGAAGGAAGAGAAAGAAGGAAGGGAAAAGGTCTGAAATTGAGCCAGGGGAGGGTTAGGTTGGAGATGAGAAACAATTTGTTTACTGCAAGAGTGGTTAGGGACTGGCAGAGGCTGCCCAGGGAGGTGGTAGAGTCCCCATCCCTGGAGGTGCTCCATAAAGGTGTGCCCATGGCATGTGGGGCCATGGTTTAATGTCTATCCTGGTCTTAGGCTGAAGGTTGGACTCTTTAAGGTGTCTCCCAACCAGAACAATTCTCTGATTCCAGAAGAAATCCTCTCAGCTGTGGGAGAAGGCAGAGCCTGGCCCTGCTTGTAAATGGTTAACCCCTTCTGGGGACAAAGCCAAACATGACCCCAGGTGGTTCTGACTCCTCCCTGGGGGTGGTCTGACCTGCCCCCAGCTGTTGTTCTTAGCCCACTCCCACTTCCAGCCTGGACACCTATATAAGCAAGGAGACTTTCCTGTTTCTCTCTCTCTCTCTTCCTGCTTCCAGCCAGCTGCATCCTGCTGCTCCTGCTTTTACCATGTGCTCTCCAGCAGACATGTATCAGGCTCCATCTTCATCCACCATCAAAATAACTTCACCACCTGCATCCAGCTCCATCCATTTTCATCTACTGGGTTTATACCTGTATTTTGTTTCCTTTCCCCATAGCTTTTGTAACTCCTCCGAACTAAAAAAACCTCTTATTTACTGTTAAAGTTTATTTTTGTTTAACTTCCAAATCGAATTAAGTCTATTTATTGAGCTTTTTGAGCTCAAGGGAGCCAGCTAAACCAATACACTGCTGCAGGGCCTGTGTGGAGCAGCTCCAGCTGCTGCAGGCACACACCAGAGCTTGCTCCAGGACCTCAGGAGCCTACAGAGCAGCACAAGGACCCGACGTGGAAGTCCTCCAGCAGTGTCTCTGCTGTGAGCTGCTCTGCCTAAGGACACTGCTGCTATGGCAGGCAGCTCAGGCAGCCTGCACTGCTCAGGTCTGCACAGCCACCCCAGCAGCATTCATCTGCACAACCAACCACAGAACAGCAGAGTGCTGCTGCTTGCAAGGGCCTCTGGAGGGCCACCCTGCCCCACACCACTGCTCAAGCAGGTCTGAAGGATGCCGGAGATGGAGACTCTACAACCTGTCTGGGCTCCAGAGCTCTACCACCCTCACAGCAAAGAAGATTCTCCTCGTGTTTCGCATCATAGAAAACAGTCAGGGTTGGAAGGGACCACAAGGATCAGCCAGTTCCAACTCCCCTGCCATGCCCAGGGACACCCTACCCTAGATCAGGCTGCCCACAGCCTCTGCCAGCCTGGCTGCAAACACCTCCAGGGATCTGGCCCCAAACACCTCCCTGGGCAACCCATTCCAGGCTCTCACCACTCTCATGCTCAACAACTTCCTCCTCACATCCAATCAATCTCCCCACCTCCAGCTTTGCTCCATTCCCCATAGACTAAAACGTCCTTGACAGGCTAAAAAGTTCCTCCCCAGCTTTTTTGTAGCCCCCTTCAGATCCTGGAAGGCCACAAGAAGGTCACCTGGGAGCCTCCTTCTCCAGCCTGCACAGCCCCAACTCTTTCAGTCTGTGCTCACAGCAGAGGTGCTGCAGCCCTCTGAGCATCCTCATGGGCATTCTCTGGACACTCTCCAGCATGTCCACATCCCTCTTGTCCCAGGGGCCCCAGCACTGGATGCAGTACTCCAGGTGGGCTCTCAGCAGAGCACAGCAGAGGGGGAGAATCACCTCCCTGGCCCTGCTGGCCATGCTGCTCCTGCTGCAGCCCAGCCTCTGCTTGGCTTTCTGGGCTGCAAGTGCACACTGCTGCCTCATGTTGAGCTTCTCCTCCATAACCACCCCCAGGTCCCTCTCCTCAGGGCTGCTCTCCAGCCAGGCACTGCCCAGCCTGGATTTGTGCTTGGGATTGCCTTGACCCAGCTGCAGGACCTTACACTTGGTCTTGCTGAACCTCATGAGGTCAGCTTGTGCCCACCTCTGCAGCCTGTGCAGGTCCCTCTGGCTGCCATCCCTGCCCTCCAGCCTGGCTGCTGCACCACACAGCTTGGGGTGCTCAGCAAACTTAGATGGAACTTCCTATGTTCTAACTCGTGCCCGCATGGTGAAGTGGCCTTAAAGCACTTTGCTTTCTTAACTCCTCTCAAAGAGCCTGAGCTGAGAAGAGGAAATCCTGACAGAGCCTGAACCCAGGAAAAGTCTGTGGCTCCTCAGCTGTAAACTCCCAAGAGCCTCACTCACCTCTCTCCATGGGCTTACACCACAAGTCCACCAGGCAGGCTCCATGGGCAGGAGATGCCAAGCAGCATCAGCCTCTTGCAGTAGAAGAGGGCAGCCAGAGCCACCCAGCACAGGCTGCTTGGCTGGTGGGGATGTGGGAGCAGAGGTGAGCTCCACTCACCCCATGTCTGCCTCTCTTCTGTGCAGGCTGAAGCTAGGGGCAGCTCTGTTAGCTGCAGGCAAGAAGTGTGAACCCAGCAACTGCACCCAGCTGCTCTCACTTACAACTTCAGCCTCCCAGGAGACCCTGCTCAGGCAATCAGCCCTGAGCAGCTTCACCTGTAGCCCTCTGCACACCAACTCCTTACCCAATGAGCTTTGTTCTGCTCAGCTTTGCACAGCTGCAGGCACTTAGATCTGGCCTGACACCTGCTGTAGATGTGCCTCTTCCAGTCCTGCCCCGGGCCTGTAGCCTGCTGATTCTAACTTCCTTCTGTGGATGGATTCTAGATCTCCAAAGGTCATCCAGTCCAACCAACCCTGCAGTCAGCAGGGACACCATCAACTACAGCAGGCTGCTCCAAGCCTCACCTTGAATCTCTCCAAGGATGAGGTCTCCACCTCCTCCATGGGCAACCTGTTCCAGTCTTCCCCCACCCTCACAGTAAAAGAATTTTTGTACTTTCAGATGCTGTAGGACTTTGCCTTTCCTCATGAAGCAGAGCTCCCAGCCCCTTAGTCACTTACAGTGGTAACACCTGGGGGGACCTCAGAGCTGCTTGCCGGTAGCTGAAGGGATCCTGCAGAGGGACTTTTGCTGAGGGTCTCTGGAGACAAGCCAAGGGGGAATGGTTTGGAGCTGAGGAAGAAGTTGTTGAGTGTGAGGGTGGTGAGAGTGTGGCACAGGCTGCCCAGGGAGGCTGTGGCTGCCTCCTGCCTGGGGGTGTTCAAGGCCAGGCTGGATGAGGCCTTGGGCAGCTGAGTCTAATTGAGAGGTGTCCCTGGGTGTGGTGAGGAGGTTGGAGCAGGTGAGCTCTGAGGTCCCCTCCAGCCTGAGCCATTCTGTGCTCTTGGTGGCTCTCCCCTGGACTCTCTCCAGCAGTTCCTCACCCTTCTTGAACTGGGGGTCCCAGAGCTGAAGGGTCTCTTCAGAAGGCAGTGCTGTGGAGGGTGATGCTGTGCAAATACCCAACCCCTGGATTCGTTATGGACTTGTTTTTTTGCACTAAATTGGATCTTGCTCTGCTGGTGGCAAATCCCATTACAGTGCCTGAGGGATCCCTGCCTGCTAACACAAAGCAGTTGAGAAATGCTGGTAGCCATCAGATCAATCAATCATCCAGGCTGAGGAGACAGCCAGGAGGTGTCTGTGGGAAATTTTGCTCCCAAAATAAAACCTGATTCTAATGTTCTATCAAAGAGCTCCCAGGGATTCATTTGTGAGCAGGACAGAGCCCAGCCTGGTGACTGGGACCTCATGGCTGATTTGCAAACCTGTGAATCATGCTGCACAAAGGATGGCAGCTCCCTCCTGAGCTCCATCATCTTCTGCTTTGCTCTTTAGTTTATTTACTATTACCTTTAGATTTCATTTCAAACTGAATTCAGTTATTTATGAAAGGAAAAAAAAGTACATCTGGATATCCTGGGTATCACTGCAGGCTGGGGGTGATGAGAGTGGGAGCAGCCCTGCAGAGAAGGACTTGGGGTGCTAGGGAGAGAGAAGCTGGGCAGGAGCCAGCAATGGGCACTGGCAGCATAGAAGGCCAAGGGCAGCCTGGGCTGCATCCACAGCAGCGTGGCCAGAGATGGAGAGAGGATCCTGCCCCCCCTGCTCTGCTCTGGGAAGACCTCACCTGCAGCTGTGTCCAGCTGTGAGGCTTCCAACACAGGAGAAACATAGACCTGATGGAGATGGTCCAGAGGAGGCCATGGAGATGCTCAGAGGGCTGGAGAACCTCTGCTGTGGGGACAGGCTGAGGGAGCTGGGGATGTTCAGCCTGGAGAGGAGAAGGCTCCAGGGAGAGCTCAGAGCTCTATTTCAGTATCTGCAGGGAAGCTGCAGGCAGGCTGGGGAGGAACTGTTCAGAAGGGCCTGTGGGGACAGGCTGAGGGCAATGGTTTGGAAGCAGAGCAGGGCAGAGTTAGGTTGGGCATCAGGAGGAAGCTCTGCACAGGGAGGGTGGGGAGAGACTGGCACAGGCTGCCCAAGGAGGTGGTTGAGGCTCTACCCCTGGGTAGATCAGGCTTGTTGTGTCCCTGTGCAGCCTGCTGCAGCTGGAGGTGTCCTTGCTGCCTGCAGAGGATTGGACAGGATGAACTTGGAAGGTCCCTTCCAACCTGACACAGTTTGTGGATCTGACCTTAATGGCCACAGTGGCCTTAGGCTGATGGTTGGGCTGGATGCTCCTCGAGGTCTTTTCAACCCAAACTATCCCACATTTCTCCAGGCTGGACAAGCACCTCGGCAGGGCAAGACACTCCACAAGGCTCAGGTTACCTTTGAAGCCGGCAGCACAACGACAGGAGAAGTGCCCAAGCAAATCCACGCAGGCAGCTCCATTCTGGCAGGGGGAGCTTGAGCACTCATCGGTCTGAGCCTGGCAGAAGGGTCCCTCGTAGGCAGGGGCACAGCTGCAGCTGGAGCTGCCCAGGTGCTGCTGGCAGGGGCCCTGCTCCGAGCACTGCTTCCCGGCGCAGCTGTCTGCAGGCAGCTGGCACAACCTGCCAGCGTAACCAAGAGGGCACAGGCACCTGGCATGGAGGTGAGAGCAGGCAAATAAAACCACCACCACAAACCCTCCAGGCTGCAACACACAGAATCAGCATCCCAGAACCACAGGGGTTGGATGGAACCCCTGGAGGTGATGGGAGTCCAACTCACCTCATAATGTAGGCTTTGCCTAGATGAGGCCACACAGGAGCACATCCAGCTGGGGCTGGAAGCTCTCCACAGAAGGAGACTCCACAACCTCTCTGGGCAGCCTGCTTGTAAAGGGTTAAGCCTACCTGGAGCCTTATCCTGACTCCTCCCTGGGGGTGGTCTGACCTGCCCCCAGGTGTCATGTTTAGCCCTCTCCCACTTCTTGCTGAGACTGCCATACAAGATGTGGACATTTTGGCTTCTCTCTCTTGGTCCTTCCTGCCTGCCTAGCTCCTTGCTGCTCTGGTGCTGAGCACCACCTGCTCTCCAGGAAACACCTGGGGATAACAACCACTTTTTTTTTTTAAACTCTAACTCAACTGAATTTCACCATCAAAATCCTGCACCCTGCTTCATCCACCATCAAATCATCTCTAACTCAATCACCTCTAACTCAGCTGCATTTCACCATCCTGCTTCATCCACCATCCCATCATCAATGCCAGCATTTGGATCCGACTTCCTTCCACGGGTTGTGTTTTTGCTTTGTGTATTTTGCTCCCTTTCCCCCCTTTATCATCTGCAATCCCACTCATCCTCCATACCCTGCATTTTGGTTCCCTTTTCCCCATCCCATGTAACTCCTCTTACCTCCCATTTATGGTTAAAGTCTTCTCTCTTTCTACTTCCAAATCGACTCGAGTATTTATTGAGCTTTTGAGCTCGGGAGGGGCTACCTTAAACCCAATACACTGCTCCAGGCCTCCAGCACCCTCCCACCAGAGATGATTTTCCTGAAGTTCAAGTGAAACCTTCTGTGGTCTAGCTTGTGCCTGCTGCCCCTTGTCCTGTGTCGTGGTGGGCATAAATAAGCCAAAATAGACCTGAACGTGTCCTGGCTTGCCCAGATGTGTTCCTCTACTCCCCCTCCTGTGCTGGGGGAAGCAACCACAGGAAAAGCAAAGCAAAGCTCTGGCTTCACCTAATATGGTGAAACCTGGCAAAGTGCCCTTCTGCTTGGCTAATCTATGGCCAAAGGCCCATCAGACTCAGGCTGCATGGATAAAAGGGAGGAGCAGCTAACAGCTAACTGCTGCTGCCAGAGTTGCATGGGAGAGGTGCTCTAGCCCTCTGCTCGTCCTCATGGCCCTTCTCTGGACATGCTCCAGTATGTCCACATCCCTATCCCACACTCACCAAAGGACTACTCAGCATTCATTAGTTTGCTTCCTACTTGTAGTAAAACCTTCACACGCACTCACCAAAGTACTACTCAGCATTTGTTAGTTTGCTTCCAATTTGTGGCAAAACCTTCACATGCACTCAAAAAAGGACTACTCAGCATTAGTTTGCTTCCTACTTGTAGTAAAACCTTCACACACACTCACCAAAGGACTACTCAGCATTCATTAGTTTGCTTCCTGCTTGTAGTAAAGCCTTCACACACACTCACAAAAGGACTAAAAGGTTATTTAGCTCCACTTCTGCTTCCTGCAGAAGAGCTGCTCCATGACTTACTACACAGCTATGCCCTAGGGATTTGTGACATATATTCACCTAGCTTCTGGAGCTGTAGCAAAGAGGAGAAGTCTTTTTCCCCCCCCTCTTTCTGTAGTGGAAGGAGTCTATTACTGCTCCAGAAAGCTGTGTAGATCATGGTGCTCACTTTATAGGGTACTGCCAGCTATGTCCTGCACTTAAATTGCCTCCTGGAGAGCATAAGATGAATAAACTTGAAAATGGAAAATTAGATATATCAAAAAAAAGGAAAAAGAAAAGGAAATAATTCTACTCCAACAGCTTAATTTCTCCAGCTAGGAGGGAATGGGAAAAGCCAGGAATAAAGAGCAGCTTTAAAGGTTCTGATACTCTGAAGTTAGCTCAAGGGTATCCACTTGCCATGATCCTGATGGCGTCCTGCAAAGAATCCCTGAGCTGAGTGAGGGCATCCAGGCACCCTCAGTCAGTCTGCAGGTGATACCAAACTGGGTGGCAGTGGTGAGCTGCTGGAGGGCAGGAAGTGTCTGCAGAGGGATTTGGCCAGGCTGGATCCATGGGCTGAGGCCAGCGGTCTGGGGTTCAACAAGGCCAAGTGCTGGGTCCTGCTCTTGAGGCACAACAACCTCAGACTGGCTGCAGGCTGTCTGGAAAGTGCCCAGCAGAGAAGGAGCTGGGGGTGCTAGGTGGCAGCAGCTGGAGATGAGCCAGGCTGTGCCCAGCTGGGCAGGGAGGGCACCAGCAACCTGGCCTGGAGCAGCACTGGTGTGGGCAGCAGGAGAAGGGCAGGGATTGTGCCCCTGGGCTGGGCACTGCTGAGGTCACAGCTTGAGTGCTGGGTTCAGTTCTGGGCACTCACTCCCAGAAGGACACTGAGGGGCTGGAGCAGGTCCTGAGAAGGGCACAAAGCTGGGGAAGGATCTGGAGAAGAGGGCTGAGGAGGAGCAGGTGAGGGAGCTGGAGGTGTGCAGTGTGGAGCAGAGGAGGCTGAGGGCAGAGCTCATTGCTCTCTACAGCTCTCTGAGAGGAGGCTGCAGTAAGCTGGGCTTGGGCTCTGCTTCCATGGAACTAAAGGCAGGACAAGAGGACATAGCCTCAAGTTGCACCAGGGGAGGGTTAGGTTGGAGAAGAGACAAAATATCTTTGCTGCTAGAGTGGCAGAGGCTGCCCAGGGAGGTGGTGGAGTTCCCATCCCTGGAGGTGTTAAAAACTGAGCAGATGTGGCACTTTGGGGAGGTGGTTTAGGGGTCACGGAGGTGCTGGGCAGAAGGTTGGGCTTGATTCTCTCAGAGATCTTTTCCCACTTGAATGATTTTCTGATCCTGTGACTCTGCTCTCCATGACTGCTCATTAAGGACAGGACAAACCTGACAATTCAGCTAACACAAGCATTGCAAACTTCCTGCCACAGCAGCCCTGCCCTTGCCACTGAAAGGAAGAACATCTCCATGGGGAACAAGGCTCTCTAGGGAAGCTGCTGTGGTACCTGTATTCGTTCAGGCCATCTTCACAGGTGGCTCCGTGCTGGCACTGGTGCTCTGCACAGGCACTGATGTCCTCCAGGCACCTCTGTCCTGCCCAGCCACGAGCACAGACACACAGAGCTCTCCTCTCTGCTGCCTCAGAGAAGCAGCTCCCTCCATTGGCACACTCCTGAAGTCAGGGAGGAGAAAGAATCAGATTCTGCTTCATGTGCTGGAGTTCCCTTTTCCAGAGAATCACAGAAGGCATCAGATTGGAAGGGACCCTCCAAGGGCATCTTGTCCAACAGGCAGCAGTGACACCTCCAGCTGCAGCAGGCTGCACAGGGACACAGCAACACTGACCTTGAATGTCTCCAGGATGGGGACTCCACCACCTCCCTGGGCAGCCTGTGCCACTCTCTCCCCACCCTCCCTGTGCAGAGCTTCCTCCTGATGTCCAACCAAACTCTGCCCTGCTCCACTTCCAAACCATTGCCCTCAGCTTCTCTCCACAGGCCCTTCTGAACAGTCCCTCCCCAGCCTGCCTGCAGGTCTCCTGCAGACACTGAACTGCAGCTGCAGGGCTCCCTGGGTTCTTCTTTAATCTTTCACACATCCTATCTAGGCTCAGGGATGAACAGAACCCTCCTTTGCAACCTGGAGATAACAAAAGATGAATAAACCAGGACTGGAGCAGCATTTACTCCCTGTTATCTTTTATTTGCTCCTATTACTTCCTTAATATTTCCTGTGCTCTTCCCAAACAATTCAGCAATAAAAGCTCCTTTCTTCAGTTTCTTTCTTTTCAGGCTCCCATTTCATTCCCCTGACCACTTTGCCAGGGTAAAAATGGAAGCTCACATTTTCATCTCTGTGCAATTGTGTCTAGAAGATGAGCTGCTCCCTTGGTTTGATGCAGCCTGAGCCTCTTCCTAAAATGTCATCAAGGTCTGGAATAATAACAGTTCTGGGCAGAAATCCTCTAATGTTCATTTGGCTTTGATTAAGTTTTAAATTGACCTTAAAATTAAGACTTGTTTTTTTGGTTTTTTTTTTTTTGCTATGCTCTGAGCAGTGGATTTTTAGCCTGGAGATCCTTTTTCATGAGGACAATACCTTGGAAGACAGTGATGCCCAGGGCCAAGGCAGAGAACTCCTCTGTGCAATGTTCTGCAAACAGCCATTTTGGAATGTGTTGGTCTTTTCCTCTTTTCTTTTTTTTTTTTTGATGTTAGTGTTTCTCCAGGATTCTGTCCTGAGCTGGTTTATAGATTTAGAGAGGGAAGCTTGAGAAGGGGACATCGAGACTGGAGATGAGGCAGAAATTCCTTCCAGTAAGGGTGGGGAGACACTGGCACGGGTTGTCCAGGGATGCTGTGGATGTCCCCTCCCTGGAAGTGTTCAAGACCAGGCTGGATGAGGCCTTGAGCAACCTGTTCTAGTGGGAGGTGTCTCTGCCTATGGCAGGGGGTTGAGACTGGATGATCTTGAAGTTCCCTTCCAACCCAGTCCATTCCATGGATCTATGACTCTCTGACAAGCCATGTGCCATGGGGCAGCACTGTGCCCTTGTGGCCAATCTCATTCTGGGCTGCATTAAGAAGAGTGTGGCCAGCAGGGCAAGGGAGATTCTCCTTCCTGTCTACTCTGCCCTGCTGAGGCCACATCTGGAGTGATGTGTCCAGTTCTGGGCTTCCCTGTTCAAGAGGGACAGGGAAATACTGGAGAGTGTCCAATGGCAGCTGCAAGGGCCTGGAGCATCTCTGTGAGGAGGATGGGGCTGAAAGCCTGGAGAGGAGAAGACTGAGAGGGGATCTGCTCAATGGCTATAGATAGCTGAGGGCTTGCGGGCAAGAAGCAGGGGCCAGGCTCTGCTCAGTGCTGTCCTGGGACAGGACAAGGCACAATGGACACAAACTGGAAGCCAGGAGGTTCCACCTCAACATGAAGCTTAGGGATTTTAAGCCTCAAAAAGAGCAGCCTGAGGGGATCTGATCAGTGCTGAGCAATACTTTAAGGGTGGGATTGAAGGCAATGGGACCAGGCTGTGTTCAGTGGTGTCCAGTGCCAGGACAAGGGGCAATGGACACAAACTGGAACATCAGAAGCTCCACCAGAACACAAGGAAGAACTTTGTTACTCTGAGGCTGGCAGAGCTCTGGAGCAGACTGCCCAGAGAGGTTGTGGAGTCTCCTTCTCTGGAGTCATTCAACACCCACATGGAGGTGTCCCTGCTGGCTGCAGCGGGATTGGGCAAGATGACCTCTGAGGGTCCCTTCCAACCCAGTGCAATCTGTGAATCCATGAACCTGCCCTAGGGGATGCTGCTTTGGCAGGGGGGTTTGGAGTCAATGCTCTCCAAAGGCCCCTTCCAAGCATGGTATGTAGCTATGACATGAGCAGCCAGGTCACAGCGTTGACTTTTGGGTGTCCCTGTGCCACAGGGCAGAGGATGTTTTCAGTAAGGGTGAGCCAAGAAGAAGTGATGTGTTTAGGAACCCCCTGGGAGGTGAGGATTCTTCAGCTCACTGCCTCCCCCAAACCACTGCAGCCTACCTCTGTGCTTGCAGGGCAGGGCACCAAGCAGGTGTAGTTAAATCCCTGAGAGGTGTCCACGCAGACTGCTCCTGGGGCACAGCTGCTGCTGCCAGTGGCCAGCTGACATCTTTCCCCTCCAGAGCCTGCAGCACAAAGACAATGTCAGGTCACCGAGGGCAGGGTGGGCAGCAGGTAGCAGCCCTCTGCTGGAGCCAGCTGCCACTTCTAGCTGCTAAACCCAGAGCAGAAGTGGGATTCTGCCCTCTTGCTCCCAGGGAGGAACCATCCCCTCCACTGCTACAGCTGAGGAGGTGACCTGCTCAACAGCAGCTCCGTGGAGAAGGCCCTGGGGGTCCTGGTGGGCAGCAGTGTTCCCCCATGGCCAGGAAGGCAAATGGGCTCCTGGAGTGCCCAGAATGGGATGGGTTGGCTCACTCAGGCCAACCCTCTCTACTGAGCAGGAACATCCTCCACTGGAACAGCTTGCCCACAGCCCTGTCCAGCCTCACCTTGAATATCTCCAGGTATGGAGCCTCAACCATCTCCCTGGGCAACCTGTTCCAGTGCACTGCCACTTGCACTGTAAAGAATTTCTTCCTCATCTCCAGTCTTGGACACAGGAAGCTGCATCCTAACATGGGGAGGAGATTGTTTACTTTAGGGATGATAAGACACTGGAGCAGGATGCCCAGAGGGGCTGTGGAGTCTCCTTCTCTGGAGTCATTCCAAACCCACCTGGATGTGTCCCTGCTCTGGTGTGGGGAGGTTGGACTGGATGATCTCTGGAGGTCTCTTGCAACCTGCACCATTCTGTAACTGTTTGATTAAAAGTTGACTGACACCCACTGAGATATTGCTCTTTTAAGATAATTTCTTACATCTTTGGGTGACATTTTCTGTGTCCCATTCAGAAAACAACAAAGTTCCAAGGACTCACCTGGAGGGCAGCTGCACTTGAAGTGCTCTCCATAGTCAACACATGTTCCTCCACCTGCACATGGCCTGGGGTCACACCTGCCAATCTGCACCTCGCAGGGTTCTCCTGGGGTTGGGAAAACAAAATTTCCAGAAAGCTGAAGAGTTAAAGTCATGAGAAAACCCAACCATGAATCACATTACTGTTGTCACTAGGAACTAAGCTGCTGCTTTAAGGCATCTTTGGAGAGTACTGCAGAGAATTTGATCATAAGATTGTAGAATAGGTTTGGTTGGAAAAGCTCTCTGAGATGCTCAAGACCTAACACACCATGGCCACTGAACCCTGGCCCCAAATGCCATGGCCACAGCTTTCTGGAGCACCTCTAGGAGTGGAGACTCAACCATCTCCCTGGGCACACCTTTCTGGAGCACCTCTAGGAGTGGGGACTCAACCATCTCCCTGGGCACACCTTTCTGGAGCACCTCTAGGAGTGGGGACTCAACCACCTCCCTGGGCACACCTTTCTGGAGCACCTCTAGGAGTGGGGACTCAACCACCTCCCTGGGCACACCTTTCTGGAGCACCTCTAGGCATGGGGACTCCACCACCTCCCTGGGCAGCCTCTGCCAGTCCCTGACCACTCTTGCAGCAACAACATTTTTCCTCCTCTCCAACCCAACCCTTCACTGGCACAATTCCAGGCCATTTCCTATCCAGGAGAAGAGGAATGGTTTGGAGCTGAGGCAGAGCAGGGTTAGAGTGCAGCTGAGGAAGAAGTTGTTGAGTGTGAGGATGATGAGAGTGTGGCACAGGCTGCCCAGGGAGGCTGTGGCTGCCTCCTGCCTAGGGGTGTTCAAGGCCAGGCTGGATGAGTCCCTGAGCAGCTGAGTCTAGCTGAGAGGTGTCCCTGGGCGTGGTGGGAGGTTGGAGAGGATGAGCAGAGGGGAGATTTAAACAGGATGTTTGGTNTGACCACTCTTGCAGCAACGACATTTTTCCTCCTCTCCAACCCAACCCTTCACTGGCACAATTCCAGGCCATTTCCTATCCAGGAGAAGAGGAATGGTTTGGAGCTGAGGCAGAGTAGGGTTAGACTGGAGCTAAGGAAGAAGTTGTTGAGTGTGAGGATGATGAGAGTGTGGCACAGGCTGCCCAGGGAGGCTGTGGCTGCCTCCTGCCTAGGGGTGTTCAAGGCCAGGCTGGATGAGTCCCTGAGCAGCTGAGTCTAGCTGAGAGGTGTCCCTGGACGTGGTGGGAGGTTGGAGAGGATGAGCAGAGGGGAGATTTAAACAGGATGTTCGGTGAAAGTTCTTCACAGTGAGGGTGATGAGACACTGGCACAGGTTGCCCAGGGAGGTTGTCCTGCTCCCTCCCTGCAGGTGTTCAAGGCTGGGCCGGATGAGGTCTTGAGCATCCTGATCTAGTGGGAGGTGTCCCTGTCTATGGCAGGGTGTTGGAACAGGACGATCTTTGAGGTCTCTTCCAACCTAAACCATTCTATGATTCTATGAGTTCCGAGGTCCTTGCAGGCTGAGCTGTCCTGGGATTCTGTGACAATTCCTCTGCTTTCCCTTGCACTCCCCCTTGCTGCATGGGGCAGCCCTGGGCTGTACTGTAGACTTGTGTCTCTATCCTGTATAGATCTCATGATCACTTTTCTAGGATATGCCTTGGCTAGGAAAGAAGTTGGTCCCCCTTTGTCTGAGGTCACCTTTAGTGTTCACCACTCCAGTGAACAATTCCCTGCTTATTTAGCTTTAGTCTGTTTTTAACCTCAGCAGGTTGAGAGAACTGAACCTGGAAATGGAGAGGCCTGAAAGAGATAATTGACTGGAGACAAATTTCTCTTGGCAGTGTGAGAACAGCCAAGTCCAAAGCCATCAGCTCCAACACTGGGCTTAGAGAAAAGAGTAGATGGACAGGAAAGGAAACTCTAAAAGGTTTTCTCCTTCTTCTTATTGCTGCTGGAAACAAGCAGACGAATTGTGTGTGAAGGTTCTCCAGGGAGGTCATTGTCTCAGCCCTGCTGTCTTACTGCTGCTGTTGCAATCCCACGGGGTTAGTACTGGCAGTAATTGTTCAGTTACTGTTTCCAGTGCAGAAAGTCAACATCTGTTCCTCTTATTAGCATTAGCATCATTAGTAGTATCAGCATTATTAGCATTATTGTCATTCTTAGTAGTATTAATAGCAGAACTAGTATTAGCATCATCATTATTAGCCTTATTAGCATTACTTTCACTCTTCCTCTTAGCGTTATTGGCACTCCTAGGAGCAGCAGTAATCATTAGCATTATTGCCACTATTCTGAGTAGTAGTAGTATTAGTAGTGTTACTATTATTAGCATTATTTTCATTCTTAGTAGTAGTAGAATTAGTATTACTATCATCATTATTAGCTTTATTAGCATTACTTTCACCTTCCTCTTAGCATTATTGGCACTCTAAGGAGCAGCAGTAGTATAAATACAATCATTAGCATTATTGCCATCATTCTTAGTAGTAGTAGTATTAGTAGTGTTACTATTATTATCATTATTGTGATTCTTAGTATTAGTAGCAGAATTAGTATTACTATCATCATTATTAGCTTTATTAGCATTACTTTCACTCTTCCTCTTAGCATTATTTGCACTCCTAGCAGCAGCAGCAGTAGTATAAATATAACCATCAGCATTGTTGTCATTATTCTTGGTAGTAGTAGCATTACTAATATTAGCATTATTGTCATTCTTATTAGTATTAGTATCATCATTATTAGCTTCATTAGCATTAATTTCATCCTTCCTCTTAGCATTATTGTCACTCTTCTCAGCAGCAGTAGTATAAATATAATCATTAGCATTGTTGACATTATTTTTAGTAGTAGTATTACTAATATTAGCATTACTGTCATTCATATCAGCAGTAGTAGGAATGTCATCATTTTTCTCATTATCATTATTGCCATTCTTATTAGTAGCATTACTAATATTAGCATCATCATTCTTCTTATTTCTAGTAGTGTTACTATAAATATAATCATCATCATTATTAGCATGATTATCATGATTCTCCTTCCTTTTCTTCTCCTCAGCACTACTGTCATTCTTATTACTACTAGTAGTATAAATCTAATCATGATAACAACCATTTCCATTCTTATTAGTAGTAGTATTAATAATATTATCATTCCTGTCATTCTTATCATTAGTAGTAGCACTATTAGCAGAAGTATTAGTATAAATATAACCATCTTTATTGCCATTATTAACATTATTGCCCTCTTCTACTTCTTGTTACTATTACTGTTATTGTCACTCTTGTCATCATAATTATTAGCAGTATGGATATCATCATCATCCTTAGCATCATGGTCACTCTTCTCCCCATTAGCATTATTGGTTGTTCTCCTTATCATTATTAGCATTATTGTCATTCTTGCAATCATTAGTAGTAGCAGTACAAATACAATGATCATCCTCATTATCATTCTTAACATTAATGTCATCATTATTATTATTATCATTAATATTAGCATTGTTGTCATCATTATTACTTGTAGGATTAGTATCAGTATCATAATTATCATTATTAATAACATTGTCATTTTACTTCTTAGCATTATTGTTATTACCTTTTTTTTTTAAGTGTTAGTGTAAATAATCAACATTCTTAGCATTAGGATAATAATAATAACGATTATTATGAATAATAATGTTGTTAATAGCATTTCCATTCTGCTTCTTAGCATTATTGTTATTGTTTTTTTCCAGTGTTAGTATAAGTAAAATAATTAGCATTGGGGTAATAAATGAATGAAACCACCACCACTACTACTAATAATAATAATAATAACAATAATAATAATGGTAATGGCAATAATAATAGCAATAATTTATCAGCATCATTTGGATTGTAGCCAAGGCAAAGGCATCATTATTATTATTATTATTATTATGTAGCCAAGGCAGAGGTGCAGAGGTGTGCTCAGAGGTGGCAGGAGGCAGCAGAGCTGTGAGGTTTGCCAGAGGCTCCTTTGTGGGATGCAGAACATCTCAGTTTCTGGGTACCTGCTCAAGTTACTCCTGGCACAAGAAGTTAAAGGCAGTTAGCAGCACACCAAGACCTGGTTGGAGTTCTCCCAGCCTTGCCTTTGTGGTGATTCAGCCCTGGCTGGCTTGGAGGTGATAATGAGGCAGGAGAAGCTAAGTGGATTACTATGGAGATCTCTCCTGGCACCCATTTAACACTTAATCAGCTCTTAATACCATCAGCCCTGCATTGCTGCAGGAGGCAGAGTCTGAGAACTCTCAGATCAGCTGGCAGCTGTGCTGGCTCTTCCTGACCTCCTCCTGGGAGGGGGAAGGAGCTACTGCAGGACTCTACAGTCAAATCGTTCTGCAAGCCTGGTGGATTTTGCTAAGGTTTGCTCCTAAAACTTCTTGGGCAAGACAATCCCAATCCCCTGAGGGATCAAGGTGATAGAAGTGCATCCACAACAGATATTGACTCCACCACCTCCCTGAGCAGCCTCTGCCAGTCCCTGACCACTCTTGCAGCAAGGAAATTTTTCCTCCTCTCCAACCTGACCCTTCTCTGGCACAATTTTCTCTGTTTTCAGTAGTAGCAAGTGACAGAATGAAGGGCAGCTGGCACAAGCTGGAACACAAGAAACTCCACCTCAATGTGAGGAAAGAATTCATTGGTGTGAGGGTGCTTGAGGCCCGGAGCAGGCTGCCCAGAGGGGTTGTGGAGTCTCCTCTGGAGACATTCAAGCCCCATCTGAATGTGTTCCTGTGTGCCCTGCTCTGGCAGAGGGGTTGGAGTGGGTGATCTCTGGAGGTCCCTTCCAACCCCTAAGATTCAGTGACTCTGTGAAATGTTTTCTTCTTACTTTTTCAAAGCCCAGTTCAGCTTTTCACAGCTGAGCAGGTTACATCATGTCATATTTTGTTTCCCTAAGATCAATCTGCTTCAGAGATGATTTAAATGTTAATGCAAAGGCTGCAGCTGTAGCATTTAGCATTTATAAACACAATTAGGAACAATTAGATGTGAAGCTGCCGTACTCTCTCTGCTTGCAGATGCTTCCTAATTCAGAGTCAACAGGCCAAAAATGCCACAATTGCCCTTCCCCAACCACAGCAATGTGAGAAGAAACAGGCAGAAGTGGGAAATGGTTAATAAGGCCAAGTGCTTGGTCCTGCACTTGGGTATACAACAACCCCATGAAGGCTCCAGGCTGGGGATGGAGCAAAAAGGACATGGGGGTGCTGCTCCTCACAGCAGAGCTGCTCCAGCCCTTGGAGCATCTTTGTGGCCTCCTCTGGACTCACTCCAGCTGCAATGTGTCCTTCTTCTGTTGGGGACAGCAGAGCTGGAAGCAGGATTGGAGGTGAGGTCTGAGAAGAGCAGAGCCCAGGGGCACAATCTCCTCTCTTGCCCTGCTGCCCACACTCCTCTGGCTGCAGCCCAGCACACAGCTGCCTGCTGGGCTGCATGAGGACATTGCTGGCTCCTGGGGAGCTGCTCAGCAACCAACATTCCCAAGGCCCTTCCTTCAGAGCTGCTCTCAGCCCACTCTGCACCCAGCCTGGACATGTGCCTGGGCAGCCTGCATGGAATGACTGCTCCCAACACTTTCCTATTCCTTCTATTTGTAACTGTTTGTATCTTTGTGACTGAAAAGAAAGGAAGCCATGAACCTCTCCAGGACCTGCAGAGCCCTTACCTGTGCCATTGTGAGGGCAGAGGCACTGAAGCAGAGGATGCTCTCCCAGCTGGCTCCCGTCGATGCAAGTGGCTCCATCAGGACAAGGATTTGGGTGAATCAAGCAGGCATTTGCAGCAAGCTGGCACAACTCCCCTGTCCACCCAGGCACGCAGAGGCACTGGACACCAACACACAAGCAACAACACAACAACCAAGAGACGACATGAAATGGAAATGGAGCTGCAAGGCTGTACAGATGTGGAATCATGGCAAGCAGCTGGCTAGAAGGGACCTTCAAAGGTCACCCAGTCCAGCCCTCCTGGCAGTAAGCAAGGACATCCCCAGCTAGAGCAGGCTGAGCAGAGTCCCATTGAGCCTGACCTTGAATAGCTCCAGGGATGGAGCCTTCACCACTTATTTGGGCAACCTGTTCCAGTGTTCCCTCCAGCAAGAGTGGTCAGGGACTGGCACAGGCTGTCCAGGCAGGTGGTGGAGTCCCCATCCCTGGAGGTGTTCCAGAAATGTGTTTCCATGGCACTTGGGGCCATGGTTTAGTGGCCATGGCTGGACTGGCTGATCCAAGAGGGCTTTAACAGCCCTAATGATGCCATGCCCAGGGAACAGTCCCCCATGCTTATCTCACCTTTTTCACTGCATTTCCCCTCTCTCAGATACATTTGGTTCCTAATGAGTGTAGCCTACCAAGCAGTCCTGATCAGATTTGCATATCATTAACTACACTGTCACCTGGAAACAAAACAACTTTCCTGTCTCAAAGCTCCTGATTGGCTGCACCCATTCAAGTGTCATCCCCATCTAGGATCCTTTCCCCCCCCTCTCTTAGAACTGAACTGGCTCCATTAGATGATTTATTTCACTTAATGAGTGAAGTGCAGCAGCAAATCCTCCTCCATCACTATCTGTCAGGTCATCTCATTAAACCTGCTTTGTCTGCTGTGATCTGTGTTCATTAAGTGGAATTAATTATGCAGCTACACTCTGTTTTGCTATTGATAAAGCCTATCTCAATGTATACACATCAAGACTTCTGTTCCCAGGAGGATGGGCAATGGGGGAAGGAACAAAGGAAATGATTTGTTAGAATGGCAACTATGCCCTGGAATGAGAGGTAGGAGAATTGAGATATGGAAACATGAAATATGAGTGCATGAAACACAAGGGAAATATCCACTTCCTAAGGAGGGATGATTCCCACCTCCATCTGACCCCACAGCACCACCAGGAAATGCTTCTCACAGGTCAGGCAGATTCTGCCCCTCTGCTCTGCTCTGCTCTGCTGAGACCACACTTGCAGCACTGCAGCCTGTTCTGGTGCTCCCAGCATAAGGAGGACATGGAACTGTTGGAGCAGCTCCAGAGGAGCCCAAGGAGGTGCTCAGAGGGCTGCAGAACCTCTGTGGGGACAGGCTGGCAGAGTTGGGGCTGTTCAGCCTGCAGAACAGAAGGCTCCAGGGAGACCTTCGAGCAGTCTGCCAGTACCTGAAGGGGCTCCAGGAGAGCTGGGGAGGCAAGGACAGGAGTGACAGGATGAGGGACAATGGCTTTGAGCTGGGAGAGGGGAAATGGAGACTGGAGATGAAGAAGGAATTCCTGACAGTGAGAGTGGGGCACAGGTTGCTCAGGGAGGCTGTGGATGCCTCCTGCCTGGAGATGTTCAAGGCTAGGTTGGATGGGGCAAGGTCTAGTGTCCCTTGCCCATGGCATGGGGGTTGGGTCTAGATGATCTTGAAGGTCCCTTCCAAGCCAGCCCATGACATGAACCTCTGAAATGCCTTCCCAACATACACATTCCATCAGCAGCCTACATGAAAGCTGGGGAGGGACTTCTCAGAAGGGCCTGTAGTGGCAGAAGGAGGGGGAATGGCTTCAGGCTGGCAGTGTGGGTAACAGTTCCACATTAGTTTTCTATGAGAATACTCTTCAGTCCCCTTAGTCACAGAATAATAGAAGAGTAGAATAATAGAAGAGTAGAATAATAGAAGAGTAGAAGAATAGAATAATAGAAGAGTAGAAGAGTAGAATAATAGAATAGTAGAAAAGTAGAATAATAGAATAGAAGAGTAGAATAATAGAATATTAGAATAGTAGAAGAGTAGAAAAATAGAATAGTAGAAGAGTAGAATAGTAGAATAATAGAATCAACCAGGCTGGAAGAGACTACCAAGCTCATCCAGTCCAACCTATCACCCAGCCCTATGCAATCAACTAGACCATGGCACTGAGTGCCACCTCCAGGCTCTTCTTGAACACCTCCAGGGACTGTGACTCCACCACCTCCCTGGGCAGCCCATTCCAATGCCAGTCACTCCCTCTGTGAAGAACTTGCTGCTGTCATCCAGCCTACTAGAATGCAGCACAAAATAGCCTCGGCAGAGAAGTAATCCCAAAATCCCTGCTTCCCCCACTGCCTCGGGAAGGCAGCAGACACCTGCCCCTGCCTCCCTCCTGCCCCTAGAGCAAGGCAGCTGAGGCAGTGGCAGGAAGAAGGCAGCAAGAAGGCAGCAGACACCTGCCCCTGCCTCCCTCCTGCCCCAGAGCAAGGCGGCTGAGGCAGTGGTGGCAGGAGGGCAGCAGACACCTGCCCCTGCCCCTGCCTCCCTCCTGCCCCCAGAGCAAGGCGGCTGAGGCCGGGGTGG
>VWZI01011866.1:174479-187065 GCA_013396835.1 Psilopogon haemacephalus | reverse complement strand
TACTGTTAATAATTTTAATATTAGCAGTCTAGATAAATTAATAGCTTAAATATTAGCAATCTAGAAAGTTACTGTTAATAATTTTAATATTAGCCATCTAGAAAATGGCTTTTAATAATTTTAATATTGGCAATCTAGATAAATAGATGTTAATAATTTTCATAGTATCAACCTAGAAAGTGACTTTTAATAATTTTAATATTAGCAATCTAGAGAAATAGATATTAATAATTTTAATATTAGCAATCTAGAAAGTTACTGTTAGTAATTTTAATATTAGCCATTTAGAAAATTGCTTTTAATAATTTTAATATTAGCAATATAGACACTTACTGTTAATCAATAGTCTGGAAAGATATCATTAATGACTTCTAGAACAATGATCCAGAAAATTCAGCGCAGTCTAGAAAATCCTATTGATGACTTTAATAAGAGCCATCAACACAATAGTTTAATAAGGGAATCTCATTAATGATCACAGCCACCTAGGGAACGGTTTGGGGCACCCTGGCAATAGTTGTAATGACAATTTGGGGAAGTCTTTGGTTAGAACAGCCCAGGAAAGGAGTCAGTGCTGATAGTGAGGAGGCAGAGACACAAACAGCCATTGTGGAAAGGACCAGCGAGAGGTTTTCAGGTTGATAGTGCAGAAGCAGAATGTCCCTAACAGCCTAGGAACCCACTGCTGACAACTGTGATTGCAGCAATAAAGTCCTGGCCCTTGTTGGCACAGGACATGGGTGAGCAGAGCCTGGCCCCAGCTCCCTGCACCCCATCCTTATGCTGCCTTCTGCAGGCGCTCAGCCTCTCCTCACCACCCATGCTCCAGGCCCTTCAGTACCCTTATAGCCTCTCCAGCAGTTCCCTGTCCCCCTGGAGCTGGGCAGCCCAGCACTGCACACAGCACTCCAGCTGTGGCCTCAGCAGGGCAGAGCAGAGGGGCAGGAGAATCTCTCTGGACCTGCTGCCACACTCTTCCTCATGTCCCCATGGACTTTCTTGGCCACGAGGGCACACTGGTGTCCCCTGGGGAGCTTATTGCCCACCCAGCACTGCCAGGTTGTCCTCTATGGAGCTGCTTTCCAGCAGGTGCTTAGCTACAAACAAAATCATTAATTCTGGGTTTTTCCTTCGGGAAAGCTGCAGCCAGAGCTCAGCTTCCATTTCAATTTCCAACCTCCTCAGCTGCATCTCCTCTGCCGGGGCTGTAACTTTCTGCCCCCCACTTCTGGGATGGATTTGCAGCTTCCAACCTCTCTCCCGATGTGTTTCCAGGCTTTTGTGTTGCCACAGCTTTCCAATTTTCTGCTTTTCTGAATAACCTCACATTTGAAAAGTTATTTGCTGTGCTTCACTTCATGCTTTGCAGGATGTACTCCAGGCAAGCAGATAAAAGCCAAGCACATGGGAAGAGGACAAATTGTCCTCCTTAGCTGTGGAAAGAAAATACCTAACAAGCTATTTAAACCAGAACGAATTCCATACTGGGCCACTTCTGCTCTTTTCAAAGGGGAGCATTTTCAGCCTGGTGCTTCTGCAGGAAGCACTTCATGTGCTGCCTGAAGGACCAGGATTAGGCCTGCTAAAGCAGGTCTGGGAATCAGCAATTACAGCACTTAGCTTCTCCTTTCAGAAATGACATCATCATCGAGCAGGGGGCTGGGGTAGGTGGGTAAGGAACTGACCAGGTGGCCCCACACAAAGAGTTGAGGTCAATGGCTCCATGGCATGCCAGGGGGTTGGAACTAGATGATCTTTAAGGACCCTCCCAACCCAAACCTCCACAGACCCAAACTAGAACTGAATCTGAAAGGAAGAGTTCATGACCTTTTGGTGTCCTCTGTGACATTTGATGCCATCAAGTGACCAAAGGAAGCACTGAAAGGAATTGGTCTCCACTCTTACCTGCAGGTATAGTTCTGCTGCTGAGCTACACAGGTTGCATTGTTCAGGCAAGGTGACATCTCACAGGGGTCCAGGACTGCCTCACAGAACTTGCCAGTGAATACTGGCAGACAGGCACAAGCCACGTCCTGGAGAAGAGCAGCAGAGCAGAAATGATTAGCTGTGGGACCCAAGGAAAAGGAGGAATGAATCTGTGCTTCCATGACCGTGGGGACCTTAGGCAGGACAAGCTTTCAGAAGTGCAGAGATCCACAGAATGGGCTGGCTTGGAAGGGACCCTAAAGGCCTCCAGCTCCAAGCCCCTGCACTCAGCAGGGACACCTTCCACTACAGCAGCTTGTTCAGAGCCTTGTCCAGACTGACCTTGAATATTTCCAGGGATGGGCCTCAACCACCTCCCTGGCAACCTGTTGCAGTGTTCCAGCAGCCTCCTACTGCAGAACTTGTTCCTCACATCCAATCTCAATCTGCTCTGTTCTCATTTCAAACCACTGCCCTCATCCTGTCCCTGCAGGCCTTTGGGAACAGTCCCTCTGCAGCCTGCTTGGAGCCCCTTCAGGTACTGGAAGTGCTCTAAGGTCTCCCTGGAGCCTTCTTCAGGCTGAATGCCCCCAGCTCCCTCAGCCTGTCCCCACAGCAGAGGTTCTCCACCCCCCTTGATTATTTTCATGCCCTCCTCTGCACCCTCTCCAGCAGGTCCATGTCTCTCCTGTGCTGGGGGCCTCAAAGCTGGACACAGCTGCAGATGAGGTCTCCTCAGACCAGAGCAGGGGGGCAGGATCCTCTCTCCATCTCTGGCCACGCTTCTGTGGATGCAGCCCAGGCTGCCCTTGGCCTTCTGTGCTGCCAGTGCCCATTGCTGGCTCCTGCCCAGCTTCTCACCCCCCCCAGAACCCCAAGCCCTTCTCTGCTCACTCACATCACCCCCAGCCTGGACTGACAGTGAAGACAGTTCTGTCCCAGGAGCAGGACGCTGCATTTGCTATTGTGGAACCCCAAGTCCTTCTCTGCTCACTCTCATCACCATCAGCCTGGAGTTGACAGTGAGGACTCTTGTTGAGTCTTGTTGACAGTGGGGGCATGTTGAACCCCAAGTCCTCTGCAGGACTGCTCCCACTCTCCTCATTCCCAGCCTGACATCAAGGGCTGCCCATTCTGTGCTCAATGCAGGGTCCCCTGGGGCTGACACTTACATTAGGCAGGTCAATGCAGGTCCCTCTGTTCTGACATGGCCCTGAAGAACATCCACTGAGAGCAATTTCACAGTGGTGACCTAGGAAGCCAGCAGGGCAGGCACAAAGGTAGCCATCCTGGTGGTGCTGGCAGGTGCTGCCTGTGGGGCAGGGCTGGGAGGCACAGGGGTCAGCAGGCTCTTCACACAGGGCACCTCAGAGACAGGAACACAACAAACTCAGCAGTGGCTTGAGTGAACGATGCCTCTGCTGCTGCTGACCTTCTATAGGGCTTGGCTCCAGCATTCCCCCTTAACATCGTTGCTGTTTGTGACATTAAGGAAGGATTCAGAAGCTCTTACTTGCTGTAATTATTTTTTAGCTGCACTGTGAAGCCCCAGACACCCTCTGGGACCTCTGTAAAGCATCATCGCTTTCAGAATAAGGAGCTTTAAATAATTTCTCTGCTTTAGCTCTGTTTTCTTTGTGTGCTTTGCTGAATAAGAGTCAAACCACACCAGGGTGACTGAGCTTAGCCCACAGCAGCCCAACCCTTACCCTGCCACAGCCTCCTTGCAAGGAGCTGCAGAGAGGGTTTGATTAAGGAGTTAAATTTCAGACATTCAACTGGTGAGGAGTCCTCAGGGTCTTAAAAGCATCGTTTGGAAGTGGCAATAGTAAATGATACCAGAAGCCATCACAGTGAAGAGTAAATTAATTGGCTGTTTCAAGGACAATTAATCATGTTAAATGAAATCCAACAAGGCCAGGCATAGAGGCTTGCATCTAGGAAAGAACAGCCCCATGGAGCAGGAGGTTGGTGACTGAGCTGTTGGACAGCAGTGAAGGGGAAAGGGACCTGGGGGTGCTGGTGGCCAGAAGGATGCCCAGGAGACAGCAAAGTGCCCTTGTGCCCAAGAAGGCCAAGCCTGGGGTGGATCAGAAGGGCTGTGGTGAGTAGGTCTACAGAGGTTCTCCTGCTCTGCCCTGGTGAGGCCACATCTGGAATATTGTGTCCAGTTCTGGGCCACTCAGCTCAAGAAGAAGCTCAAGGAACTGCTGGAGAGAGTCCAGCCCAGAGCCCCAAAGCTGCTGCAGGCAATGGAACAGCTCCTGTGAGGCCAGGCTGAGGCTGCTTGGAGCAGAGGAGCCTGAGGGCAGCCCTCAGTGCTGTGATCAAGATATGCAGGGCAGGAGCCAGGCTCTGCTCAGGGATGGCCAAGGACAGGACAAGGGGCACTGGGGGCAAGCTGGGGCAGAGGAGGTGCCACAGGAACACTCTAGCACCACCCTGGGCAGCCTGTGCCAGTATGGTCCTGCTGGCCATACCAGTGCTGATCCAGCTCAGGATGCTGGTGGCCTTCGTGGGCACACTCTTGGCTCCAACACTAAATGGAAATGCTCCTGTTCAAATTTACCTGCCTTCAATAGCTGAAGAGATCCTGCAGGAAGGCTGCAAAGAGACTTCTCCTGAGACAGGCCAAGGGGGAATAGTTTGAAGTTGAGGCAGAACAGGATTAGATTGGAGCTGAGGAAGGAATTGTTGAGTGTGAGGGTGGTGAGAGTGTGGCACAGGCTGCCCAGGGAGGCTGTGGCTGCCTCCTGCCTGGGTGTGTTCAAGGCCAGGATGGATGAGACCTTGAGCAGCTGAGTCTGGTTGAGAGGTGTCCCTGGGCATGGTGGGGAGGTTGGAGGAGATGAACTCTGAGGTCCCTTCCAGTCCAAGCCAGGGCAGGATTCTCTGGAATGCTGCTCTCTCCAATTCTATAAGCAAGTAGCTTTTAAAACACACAAGTTTCAATCTGGCTGAGGTTTCCTTTGAGATGATATAAAAAAAAAGAGATTTCCTTAAAATAAAAGACTGCCTGAGTGCAAAAAGAGAGAGAGAGAGAGAGAGAGAGAAGAGGATTCACTTTCCGACGGCTCCATCCTGTGTTTCCGTGACCTTGATTCATTGCGACGTGGACGAAGTTAAAGTGAAGATAGTGCTGAAAGGTGGACAATCTGTTACCTTCAGAGTGATTAATGAGCAGACAAGGAGCAGCTATCTCACAGCTGAGAAGCCATTAACTCGGGAGCAAGCTGAAAAGCCAGAGGGAGGAAATAAGTCATAGCGGGAGAAGGAGATGAAGAAGCAAGGCAGCTCCCTCGGCTCCAGATTGATGTGCTCCTGTGGCTGTGCCCAGTGGGAGAGGGAATTGCAAATCACTGCCTGTGGACACTGGGGCTTTGCATCCCAACAAACTGCCACCAGTTGATCAGGGAGAGCTTAACGAAGAGAAAGACAACAGCAGCCAGCCAAAGAAATCACGGAATGGTGGGCTTGGAAGGGACCTCTGGACATCTACTCCACCCTGCCCTGCTAATGCAGGCTCACCCAGAGCGGGTGGCACAGGAACATCTCTGCATGGCTTTGGAATCTCTCCAGAGACTCCAGAGCCTCTCTGGGCAGCCTGCTCCAGGCCTCCAGCACCCTCACACCAAAGAAGGCTCTTCTTAAGTTCAAGTGAAACCTCCTGGGTTCCAGTTTGTGCCCCATGCCCTTTGCCCTGTCCTGGGCATTATTGACAATAGCCCAGCCCCAGCCTCTTGCCCCCTACCCTTTGGCTCTTGCTGAACATTGATTTGATCCCCTCTGGGGGCTGCTCTTCTTCAGGCTCTCAGCCTTTGCTCCTCTCAGGATGCTCCAGGCTCTCCATCAGCTTGGTGACCTCCATACTGCAAGAGTGGTCAGGGACTGGCACAGGCTGCCCAGGGAGGTGGTGGAGTCCCCATGCCTGGAGGTGTTCAGAAAGGTGTGCCCATGGCACCTGGGGCCAGGGTGGGCTTTGGGTTGCTAGTTGCATCTGATGCCCTTAAGGATGCTTTTCAACCTCATCACCACTGTGCTTCTCCCCCACAGCTTCTGTTCTGTGCAACAGCCTCACACAGCACAGTTAAGCCTTCTGGATTCTGGATACAATTGGTTTCAGGAGCACTTTTGGTGATGTTGTCTTTTTTGTTTTTCTATCAAGCAACAGCCACAAACCCAGCCCAGGCACAGGCAAAGCCTTCTTCAGTTGCCAAGTGCTGATAAAGTGGTGCCTGCTAAGTGATCTTCTCCAAAAATTAATTGAGTAGGGAGCACCTGCTGCTTTTAAAGGCCAACAATAACAGGAGGGAACTGTGATGCCGTGAGGCTGTTGTACTGAACACTTGTGCAGCTCTTGGCTCCTGCAGGGCAATGGATTTCTCCTGGACTCGTGGAGTGCTGAGTGCCTTTCTGCAGCCCAGGGCAGGACAGAGCAATGCAGCACCTCGAGGGACAGTGGTGGAGCCATGGCCGTGGATGCAATAGTTGCAGGGATGGATGCAGAGAATTCCAGGTTGGAAGGGGCCTGAAGAGTCACAGAATAGTCTGGATGGGAAGAGATCTCCCCAGGTCACCTAATCCAAGCCCCTCTGCAGTCAGCAGGGGCATCCTCAGCTAGGTCAGGTTGCCCACCTAGCTCATCCAGTCTGACCCTTCAGAGTCAGAGTAGAATCCTAGAATCCGTCAGGGTTGGAAGGGACCACAAAGATCATCTAGCTCCAACCCCCCTGCCATGCCCAGGGGCACTCTATCCTAGATCAGGCTGCCCACAGCCTCTGCCAGCCTGGCCCCAAACACCTCCCTGGGCAACCCATTCCAGGCTCTCACCACTCTCATGCTCAACGACTTCCTCCTCACATCCAATCTGAATCTCTCCACCTCCAGCTTTGCTCCATCCTCCCTAGTCCTGTCACTACCTGAGAGCCTAAAAAGTCCCTCCCCAGCTTTTCTGTAGGCCCCTTCAGATACTGGAAGGCCACAAGAAGGTCACCTGGGAGCCTCCTCTTCTCCAGACTGCACAGCCCCAACTCTCTCAGTCTGTCCTCATGGCAGAGGTGCTGCAGCCCTCTGAGCATCCTTCCTACCATGACTCTAATTTTACTATTTGCTTCCTCACAGTTTGTGTGCCTTCAGCATGCTGCCTAGGCTTAGCTTTTCCTATCACCTCATGGTTTGGTTTGGCTTTTTCTCTCCATAAGTGTAACTTATGTCTCTGTGAAGTGAAATGGCAGCACAGGCAGAAGGGGGAAAAAAAATAAAGAAGCAAGCAAGATTCCATCTCCATGTTTTCATTAATATTAACTCTACACATTGCAAGCTGGGCTCTGTCTTCACCCATCCAACTGCTAAATATGAATAATGACAGGCAAAGCAGCAGCACTCCCTGCTTGTTCTATTATCCACCTCTCTGCCCATCCATCCATCACCCCAGCATCCAATCCCTTCCACAAACAAAGGAATAGTGATGGATTGGGTGGGCTTAATGCAACCTATGGCACCTCTCCCATTTCAGGGCCAGCACTCTGCTGGGGTAGAGCTATTTGGGTCTTGGCATTTTGCTGTCAGTAACAAAGAAGCATAAAATCATGGAAAAGCTCTCTTAGGTCACTGAGCCCAGCCTCCTACCCAGCACATCCATGACCATATCCTGAAGTATCATATCCATTTGTTTTTTTTTTTAACCCCTCCAGTCATGGGGACTCCACCACCTCCCTGGGCAGTTTGTTCCAGTCCCTGACCATTCTGCCATCAAAGGAAATTTTTCTCATCTCCAACCTAACCTTCCACTGGTGCAGCCTGAGGCCATTTCCTCTTGTCCTGTTGTTAGTTACTTGGGAGAAGAGGCCAACAGCAGCCTCACTGCAACCTCCTTTCAGGTAGCTGCAGAGAGCAGTGAGGTCTCCCCTCAGCCTCCTCCTCCTCAGGCTAACCCCCCCCAGCTCCCTCAGCCTGCCTTCATCAGACCTGCTCTCCATGCCCCTCACCATCTTGGCTGTTCTCACCTCTCGGCTACCTCTTACCCCCCAGCCCTGCCCCATGCATGACTGCAGCTGCTCACACTCACTTCTGCCTCCTGCAGAGTGTGGCTCTGCTTTTGCTGCAGCCACTTCCACTCCTCTACCTTTTCATTAGTTCTTTCCTTTTGTTTTCAGTTAACTCTTTGCCTTAAATACCAACTTCTCCCAGGCACCCAGCAACAGAATGAGGGGACACAGCCTCAAGCTGTGCCAGGAGAGGTATAGGCTGGATGTCAGGAGGAAGTTCTTGCCAGAGAAAGTGATTGGCATTGGAATGGGCTGCCCAGGGAGGTGGTGGGGTCACAGTCCCTGGAGGTGTTCAGGAAAAGTCTGGATGTGGCACTTAGTGCCATGGTCTAGTTGATTGGCTAGGGCTGGGGGATAGGTTGGACTGGATGAGCTTGGAGGTATCTTCCAACCTGGCTGATTCTATTCTATTCTATTCTATTCTATTCTATTCTATTCTATTCTATTCTATTCTATTCTATTCTATTCTATTCTATTCTATTCTATTCTATTCTATCCTATCCTATTCTATTTTGGTGTTCTTGGATACCCACATTCCAGCTTCATACTAATCTCATCCTTATAGAACCTCCTCCTGTGCCTTTCCACTTCTCTTATGCCAACAGAAACAGAGGGAGGCAGAGTCTTTGAGGCTTGGCTGCCATCCTGACCCCCAGAGGTGTTTACAATAGGGTAGCTTTAGATTCATTTTCTGACCCAGGCTTTTCTCTGGTGAGCCTCTGATTTGCTCAGTAGATCAGAAGTAAAATCGATGTGCCTCTGGGAGTTGGTTTAATCAAGGCACACCAATAAATCATCAGTTTTGTGACCCTTTACATCATTTCCATCTTACTTTCTCTAGCACAGCTAGTCAGAGGGCGCTGAAATCAGGAACAGAGATGCCATGATCATTCTAAATCATCCTGCAAGAGCTTCTGATCCTCTTCTGAACTTTGAATTTGAGAATCACCCAATTGTTTTGGTTTCTGAGTCCAACCATCAGCTCAGCCCCACCATGGCCATCAGCCACATCCAAAAGTGACACAGCCACAGGTTTCTTCAACACCCCCAGGTCTGGTGGCTCCACCACTGCCCTGAGTAACCTATTCCAGAGCCTGTCCACTCTCACAGAATCAACGAGTTGGTGGTGGAGTCTTCTTTATCTCACTGCCAACGGGACAAAGATACTGCTGGATGGGATCCAGCTGTGAAAAGCCTCTCTCACCTACATGGTTTTATCACAGAACCACAGAATGGTTTGGGTTGGAAAAGCCCTCTAGGACCATCCAGTCCAACAGCTACTCAGCCCCAGCATGGCCACTGAACCATGGCCCCAAGGGCCACGGCCACACCTGGCTGGAACATTGGTGACCCTCTTTAGTTTTTTCCAAAGGACATGTGGTGGCCCTGAGGTCAGGAGAGCTCTCCAAAGGGGGCTGATGTCACTCTAGTACATGAGTACTTTAGAACCTCCTCTGTGGGGACAGGCTGGCAGAGTTGGGGCTGTGCAGCCTGGAGAAGAGAAGGCTCCAGGGAGAGCTTAGATCTACATTTCAATATCTGCAGGGCAGCTGCAGGCAGGCTGGGCAGGGACTTTTGACAAGGGCTGGGAGTGACAGGACAAGGGACAATGGCTTTGAGATGGGAGAGGGAAGACTGAGAGTGGAGATGAGGAAGAAATTCCTGACAGTGAGGGTGGGGAGAGACTGGCACAGGCTGCCCAGGGAGGCTGTGGCAGTGTTCAAGACCAGGCTGGATGAGGCCTTGATCAACCTGTGCTGGTGGGAGATGTCCCTGCCCATGGCAGGGGTTGAGACTGGATGATCTTGAAGGTCTCTTCCAACCCTACCCATCTCATTCTGTGATTCTATGCACAGTTAAAACTGATTTTACCAAGCCTGTGGAGAAACAAAACCAAAGGAACTTTGCAAGCCCTGCAACAATCCTCTAAAGTATTTCACAGAGCAAAATGATTTTGCCAAGCAAGTTTCCAGCCCACCACTGAAACCACAGCCCTGAAGGCAGAGAGCTCAAGATGTTCCTCACCTGTAAAGCCCTTCTCACACTCACAGAGGAAGGTGTTGGGGGTAACGTTGGTGCAGTTCCCATTGAGACATGCCAGTGGCTGGCACTGTCCAACCACTTCTGTACAATTTTGACCTGGTTAAAAAGAGATAATAGCAACATTCAGGGAAAAAAAAAAATCACTTTCCCCTCCTGAACTAATGCCCTTAGCTGTAAAAGGAGACATTGAACAGAGAGGGGGATGAGTGAGAGGTGACGTCCATTGGTATTGCCCACCAAAATTAAGAGGTGGGACCTGGCCAGGCTGGATCCATGGCTGAGGTCAGTTATGTGCAGCCTAACAAAGCTAAGTGCTGGGTCCTGCATGTGGTAGGCAAAGCCCTTCCAGCTCCTCCAGCCCAACCCTTCTCTCACTCTGCCAGGCTGGGGCTAAACCATGGCCCTCAGCACCGCAGCTCTGCCTCTGGGAAACACCTCCAGGGGTGGGGATTCAGCCACCTCCCTGGGCAGCCTGTGCCAGGCTCAGAACCTATTTAGCCAAGAAGGTTCTTCTAATGTCATAGAATCATAGAATCATAAATCAGTCAGGGTTGGAATGGACCACAAGGATTACCTAGTTCCAACCTCCCTGCCATGGGCAGGGACACCCTACCCTAGATCAGGCTGCCTACAGCCTCATCCAGCCTGGCTGCAAACACCTCCAGGGATGTGGCCCAAACTACCTCCCTAGGCAGCTTGTGCCAGGCTCTGAGACTCCTTTCAGCCAAGAAGGTTCTTCTAATGTCCCAACTAAACCTCTGGTGGTGCAACCTCAGGCCATTTCCACTCATCCTATCCCTTGTCACTAGGCAGCAGAGCCCAACCCCAGCTCACTGCAGCCTCTTCTCAGGTAGCTGTAGAGAGCAGTGAGCTCTTTCCTCAGCTGCTCCTCTGCAGGCTACACACCCCCAGCTCCCTCAGGCTGTCCTCACAGCAGAGGGGCTGCAGCCCTTGGGCCATCTTTGTGGCCTCTTCTGGCCTCCCTCCAGCAGCTTTGACCCTCTCAGCCTGGGGCCAGCAGAGCAGCTTCCCCAGCAGGCTCTGGGCCTGTGCTGCAGGATTGCCTAGACAGAATTTATTGGGTTTTTGGTCATCTGTGGAGCATCCAAATTGGTGTTAACATGGATGCTTAGCTTTGGAGAGGAGCTTTGCAGGGCAAAACTGCCTGGAAGAAGGATTTCTTTTGTTTGCTCTCCTAATTAAACGTTTGACTTTGTCAATTAAACGCAAATTTTGGGTTGAAAAACTGTACTTGAAAAGGTCTTTAGCTAGAAATAAAAGAGATTCTGCAGCGTGTTAAATGGAATTCTCAGTTGTTCCTTTCCAGCAGTTGGCTTAACCAATGTTTTTTTTAAGGAGCTTGCTCCAAATGAATTATTTGGTGGGAGAGCCTGAGCTGCTAAAGATCAATTCCTTATGGAAGCTCAGAAGCTCCCACCTAATTTTCATGCCTCAGTGGGAAAAAAGAAGGATGAGAAGAACTCAATTTTTCCATCCCAATGCAACCTTCCAGCCCCTAATGCTCTGTGGTTCTGTGAGTCACAGGCTGGAGAGGGCACCACAACAAGGGCAAGTGTAGAGTCCTGCTCCTGCAGGAACAACCTCCTGCACCAGGACAGCTGAGGAGGGACCTGCTGGAGAGCAGCTGCACAGGGAAGGACCTGGGTGTGCTGGTTGCTAACAAGTTCTCCACAGGACAGCAGCCTGCCCTGGCGGCCCAGGAGGCCAATGGTGTACTTGAGTGCATTAAGCAGATTGTGGCCAGCAGGTCGAGGGAGGTTTCCTCCCCCTCTATCTCATCACCCCCAGCCTGGATTGACAATTGAGAATTGTCCCAACCCATGTGAAGGACCTTGCAGGAAGTTCACCTGGGCCCACTTCTCCAGCTTGTCCATGCCCCCTGCTTGCCATCCTATCCCTCTGCTAGGTTGGACAGGATGACCTTGGAGGTCTCTTCCAACCCGGCTGATTGTGTGATTCTATGATTCATTTCCTGTAGGGTGGGGAGGCACTGGCAGAGGTTGCCCGGGAAGGCTGTGGATGCCTCCTGCCTGGAGCTGCTCAAGGCCAGGCTGGATGATGCCTGGAGCTCCCTGGGCCGGCGGGAGGTGTCCCTGCCCATGACAGGGGGCTGGCACTGGAAGACCTTTAACGGTCCCTTCCAAGCCCTGTGAGAAGCAGTGATGCAGGCAGCGGTGAGCCCGGACGGGAGAAGCATCACCTGCGAAGCCGGGCGGACAGCTGCAGCGGTAGGCGCGGTCGGCCCGGTCGGCGCGGGGAGCGCAGGAGCCGCCGTTGCGGCAGGGCTGGGCGGCGCAGGCACGGAGGCTGTGGCAGAAGCTGCCCTGGTAGTGCGCGGAGCAGTGGCAGCGATAGTCCTTGTCCCAGAGGCGGCTGAGGCAGCGGCCGTGCCCCGAGCAGAGCGGCTGGCCCGGGCCGCGCCGGCAGCGCTGCGGCTTCACCGTCACGTTGAGGCGCAGCCCCAGCGGGCAGGGCTCGGGGCCGCCGCTGCGCAGCGCCGCCAGGTAGTGGCTGCCAACCCCCAGCCAGCCCGGGCCCAGCCGCCGACC
>VWZI01011866.1:122194-174474 GCA_013396835.1 Psilopogon haemacephalus | reverse complement strand
GGGGCAGCGCAGAAACTCCTCCTCGGAGACGCTGAGCAGGCTGATGCCGCCGGCCCCGGGGGCAGGCTCGCAGGAGAGCCAGAGGCTGTCGCCGAGCTGCAGCTGCATTGGGCACAGCTGAGGCACGCTCAGCCTGGCCTCCGCCCGCCGCTCCTCGCCGCCGCTGCGCTCCGTGCTCCAGCACTCGCCGTAGAAGTCGGAGCAGATGTTCCCCCCGGGTGACCACCTGACGACCTCGACCCTCGGGTGCTCTCTCCACTCCGCGGTGGTTTGCCTCTCGCAGGTCACCTGCCCCTGCACGGCCCCCGGCAGCAGCAGCCACACCAACAGCACCGCCACTGCCGCTGCCTTCAGCGCTGCCACTGCTGCGCCCGGCGCTGCCCTTGCTCCGCTCATCGCTGCCACTGCCGCGCCCGGCGCTGCCCTTGCTCCGCTCATCGCTGCCACTGCCGCGCCCGGCGCTGCCCTTGCTCCGCTCATCGCTGTCACTGCCGCGCCCGGCGCTGCCCTTGCTCCTCTCATCGCTGCCACTGCTGCGCCCGGCGCTGCCCTTGCTCCTCTCAGTGCTGTCACTGCCGCGCCCGGCGCTGCCCTTGCTCCGCTAATCGCTGCCACTGCTGCGCCCGGCGCTGCCCTTGCTCCGCTCATCGCTGTCACTGCCGCGCCCGGCGCTGCCCTTGCTCCGCTCATCGCTGCCCTTGCTCCGCTAATTGCTGTCACTGCAGCGCCCGGCGCTGCCCTTGCTCCGCTCATCGCTGCCCTTGCTCCGCTAATTGCTGTCACTGCAGCGCCCGGCGCTGCCCTTGCTCCGCTCATCGCTGCCCCTGCAGCGCTCTGGCTCCTGTTTTCGCTGGCGACGCCTTCGTTCCTCAGGGCTCAGCTCCGCTTCCCACCGCAGCCTAGGAAGAGATGCAAACAGAGGACAGTGTTTGTGTTCACATCAAATGTGGCTGAGAATCAAAGCCTCGCTGGGCAGCAGGAAAGGAACCACGGAGCAAAGGGCTCTAAGTACACTGATGGCAGATTGCAGGAGATCCAAGAAGGGCACCAGCAGCCTGGCCTGGAGCAGCACAGGTGTGGGCAGCAGGAGCAGGGCAGGGATTGTGCCCCTGGGCTGGGCACTGCTGAGGACACAGCTTGAGTGCTGGGTTCAGTTCTGGGCACTCACTCCCAGAAGGACATTGAGGGGCTGGAGCGGGTCCAGAGAAGGGCACAAAGCTGGGGAAGGGTCTGGAGAAGAGGGCTGGGGAGGAGGAGCTGGGGGTGTGCAGTGTGGAGCAGAGGAGGCTGAAGGCAGAGCTCATTGCTCTCTACAGCTCCCTGAGAGGAGGCTGCAGTGATCAGGGACTGGGCTCTGCTGCCAAGTGACAAGTTATAGGATGAGAAGAAATTGCTTCAGGTTGTGCCAGCAGAGGTTTGCAGAGGAGAAACTCACTCTTGATGTTAAAATGATCTGAGGAGCTCAAAGGGCAATGTTAGAAAGGAGCTTGCAGTTCCTAAAGCCTCAGCTCAGATGGACACCCAGGGAGTGAGTCATCAAGACCCTACAAATAATCCTGAAAAGCAGATTTGAGCTGATGATGTGAAAGAAGTCCCTCTGAATGGCAGAAATTAAAGCCTAGCAGCAAGGCCCTGCAGGTGCTGGTCACAAACCCATCACAAGGAGTTACCTTCTGCTGGCATCGCTGCCCTGGGCTCCTGGATGGGCGTTGGGAGCCCTGGTGAGGAGCAGGGTTCTTGTCACCTGTCTGAGCTGCAGGAACACCTGATGAGAGGAGAGAAAGTTTTAGACAGCTCTGATGAACTTCTGCTTGAATTCAGTTGCCTGTAAAGATCTGGTGTGGCCCTCCTGCTGCTTTTGTTCAGGTGGTGATTTGCTGCGGCTCTGTTTTTGTTCCCAGGCACAGGAGCAACCCTTCTTGGCCCAGAGAAAAAAAGGTAAAATGCATCAAAATTCATTTCTGTTGGTGTCTGAGCCTTGGCTGTTTCAGTTCTTACAATAACATTGCACCAATGGTAGCTGTTGGATGGGTAAAAGGCATCTGCTTTGCTCAGGTTCTCATCATCATCTCAGAAAATTAATTTCTCAGGCAGCTCTGAGAGGTTCCTTGCTGCTCTCCTCATCACTCATGAAGGAGCTGCATGTGCCAGAGTAGCTTTCAGCTCGGAGGGAAGCCAGCAGCCTGTAATTGTCAGAGCAGAGCAGGAGCTGCTTCAATGCTCCCTGCTGAGAACACTTCATTTTTCTCAGTAGGCTTTGGTAAAAGCAGAGATAAGAGGGGAAAAAAAAAACAAACCAGCAACAAAAAAAGGAAAACAAAAACAAAAGAAGCCCCAAACCAAACAAAAAAAACCCACCAACAATCAGGAGCCAAAGCAAGGAGACGAAGCAAGCAAAGCCCTCAGTATAAACAACCATAGCCCCAAGCTGCCCCTCAGGATGCCCGACCAAGATGAAGAGATGCATGCAAGTATCTCAAGAACCTCTGAACCCCGAGCCTGAGCCCAAGCCACCCACAGCTGAGAGAGGCATGGTGCCCCCCATCTTCCCCAGGGCCAGACAGGCTGCCACTGCTAGAGTTATCAGGGTGACAAATGCCTAAGCTGGTGCTGATCACACAAGAAGAGAAGGAGTCTTTAGACAGCATTCATAAGAGAACCCTGGAATCCTGCCCTCTGTCTCATCTGGAGGTGGCTCATCATGGAGGTGTTCAAGAAGAGCCTGGATGGGACACTTAGTGCCATGCTCAGGTTAATTGGCTAGGGCTGGGGGATAGGTTGGACTGGATGAGCTTGGAGGTCTCTTCCAACCTGACTGATTGTATGATTCTGTGATCTTAACAAGAAGGTTTTGGTGTTCTTTTCCTCTTCCCACCCATTGGTAGCTCTAAGAGCATTTCCCAGCTGGGATTTTTCCACGTTGCACATTCCCTATGCCAGCACCTTGCCTTAGAATCATAGAATGGTTTAGGTTGGAAGAGCCCTCAAAGATCATCCAGTTCCCACCCTCCTGTGCCATAGGCAGAGACACTTCCCACTAGAACAGGTCACTCAAGGCCTTCTGAATGAATCTTTCAGCTTCTTTTGGTGATCTGCTCTATGGTGACAGAAGAGGACATTTAAAACTGCAGCAGGTTTGACTTGCAGGCCATGAGTCTAAGACCTGTCAGAATGAAGGCTGAAAACTCTGTCCTGACACAGAGCTCTTAGCATCACTCCAGCCCCAGAAGTAATCCTCTCAACCAGTTCTTTTTTTCCATGCTCATGCACATAGCAGAAACAGGAAATTACTCTAATCCTTTTAAGCAGCACAAGTGCATTAAATTCGGTTCTTACACAGGGGTACTGCAATGGTGGAGACAGAGAAAAGGAGGAGGAGGAGAAACCACTGGGAGTCCTGAGCTGAGTTGTGGTGCCCTTCACTACAGCAGGAAAGAGATTGAGGTTCTGGAGCAGGGCAACCAAGCTGGAGAGGGGTCTGGAGAAGAGGGCTGGGGAGGAGCAGGTGAGGGAGCTGGGGGTGTGCAGTGTGGAGCAGAGGAGACTGAGGGCAGAGCTCATTGCTCTCTGCAGCTCCCTGAGAGGAGGCTGCAGTGAGCTGGGCTTGGGCTCTGCTGCCTGCTCTCAGGTGAGAGAAGAAGAGGAACTGGCCTGGAATTGTGCCAGGGGAGGATTAGGTTGGAGAGGAGGCAAAATGTCTTCAGTGCCAGAGTGGTGAGGGACTGGTAGAGGCTGCCCAGGAAGGTGGTGGAGTCCCCAAGCCTGGAGGTGTTCCATGCAGGTGTAGCCATGGCACTTGGGGCTGTGGTTTAGTGGCCATGGTGGGGTTGGGTTTCTGGCTGGTCTGGATGGCCTCAGAAGGCTCTTCAGCCTTCAGGATTCTGTGCTGAAGAGGGTCAGGAGCAGTATAAAGTTTCATTAAATGCTCAAAATTCCCTGCTCATTTTTTTTGCAGGCTTTGTTCCCACTCGAGTGCCTCTTTTGGTGTCTTTTCTGAATGCAGTTCCTCCTAGGGAAACTCCTCTCCTTCAGCAGCTGCTCTACCTGCCAGCCTGAGCACAAAAAAAAGGTCTCTGCTGAGGTGCAGAAGCATCTGGATTCCTCAGTAGGTGCTAAAGGGAATCTCAGGCAGTGCCTAATGAGTTTACACCGAGTTCTGCTCCCTTGTGTCATTATTATTTAAATCAATTCCCTTATCCGGTCAAAATCTCCATCAAAATGAGGACTATTAAGGAGCTGGATTTCAAATAGTTCATCTGTTTTAGCTACTGGCTGTGGGAGTTTTCTGGAAGGACTTCTGTTGTCATTTTAATCTAGGTACAAAAGCCCAAACATCAGCATACACCCCCTAAAGTGGGGGGGGGAACAAAAATAAAAGAAGAGGAATAAAGCCCCTTACAAAGTCAAATCAATATCCTTGGAGGTAAGGAGATAGGGAGGAAAATGATCCAAATATTCCATGTCCCAATTTTTATTGTTTCTCATTCTGTTAAAGAAAATGACTACAATTTTCCAGCCCTGTGTGACAGCAATTGGCAAAGGATTCTGACAAAGAAAGGGCCCAGAATTTGTCAATTTGAAGATAGAATCTGTGAGTCATAGACCCAAGTAAAGAACTCTGAGATCTTCAAGTGCAACCCTCAATCTAAGGATGCCAATTCCAGCCCTAAACCTGAAGGACCACCACATCTACACATCTTTTGGCGACTTGGAGGGGTGGGGATTCAGCCACCTCCCTGGGCAGCATCTGTCGGGCTCTGAGAACACTTTCAGTCGTGGAGGTTCTCCAATCTCCAACCTAAACCTTCCCTGGGGCAACCTGAGCCATTTCTTTTCATCCCCTCCCCTGACAGCAATCAGCAGAGCCCAAGCCCAGCTCACTGCAGCCTCCTCTCAGGGAGGCACCCTGGGTGCCTCTGCTCTGGCAGGGGGACAGGTCTGGATGAGTTCTGGAGGTCCCTTCCAACCCCTCGAATTCTGTCATTCTGTAACTCCAGCAAACAAAAATTCTCCTTTCCAGTCCGTGACAGAAATCTGAATCCCAGCAAGGCTCTGAGAAGAGAAGGGAACTGTTAACACCCCCAAAGCATAAACAGGCATTTACATCTTCAGGGGAAAATAAATAGATTGCAGGTTTGCATCTTCCATGGTTTCTTTCCCCCCCCTACTCCTTAAGAAAAGTTTTAAATCAAGCTAGAAATGGCACTGAAGACCCAGAATGAGGTTTTATCTTGCAGAAGAAAAAGGTTTGAATAAAATCTTTATCTCATTTATGAGCAGAGATAACCTCAGCTAGGCCATAGACCTCATTAGGAATTTTATGCTTGTGAATGGAATATTAAGAACTGAAATATGGAATAAATTTCACTGGTGGATGGTACTGAAATATTAAATTTTTTGGTACCTAAGTGAACAGTAATTTCTGTATTATGCTCTCTTTTCTCATAATAAACTTTCATATTTTACATTAGAGCTATAGACTTGGTTCATTGGCAAAGCCCTTCCAGCTCCTCCAGCCCAACTATCCTCTGACCATGCCAGGCTGGGGCTAAGCCATGGCCCTCAGCACCACAGCTCTGCCTCTGGGAAACACCTCCAGGTATGAGGATTCAGCTACCTCCCTGGGCAGCCTGTGCCAGGTTCTGAGAACCCTTTCAGGCAAGAAGCTTCTTCTGATGACTAACCCAACCCTGCCCTGCTGCAACCTGAAGCCATTTCTTTTCATCTTCTCACCTGAGAGCAGGCAGCAGAGCCCAAGCCCAGCTCACTGCAGCCTCCTCTCAGGGAGCTGTTGTGGGCAATGACCCTTACAAGCACCAGATGCAGCCAACAGACAAACCAAACAGATCTCAGCTTCAGGCTGATCATTGTGGTGCACATAAAAATGTTGTGACCTGCTGCTGGTCAAAGCCCACAGCTGCAGTCCAGAGTGTGATATCTGCCAGCCAGAAGCCTGTCCTTATTTTAGCTAAGAAAGGCTAAAGAAGTGAACAGCCTCAATCAGAGAATTGTTTCAGCTGGAAAAGTCCTCTGAGAGCATCCAGCCCAACATCAAACCAACCCCACCATGGCCACAGAACCCTGGCCCCAGGTGCCATGGGCACACTTTTCTGCAACACCTCCAGGCGTGGGCACTCCACCACCTCCCTGGGCAGCCTCTGCCAGTCCCTCACCACTCTGGCACTGAAGACATTTTGCCTCCTCTCCAACCTAATCCTCCCCTGGCACAATTCCAGGCCAGTTCCTCTCCTTCTCTCACCTGAGAGCAGGCAGCAGAACCCAAGCCCAGCTCACTGCAGCCTCCTCTCAGGGAGCTGCAGAGAGCAATGAGCTCTGCCCTCAGCCTCCTCTGCTCCACACTGCACACTCCCAGCTTCCTCAGCTGCTCCTCCACAGCCCTTTTCTCCAGATCCTTCCCCACCTTTGTGCCCTTTTCTGGTCTTTCTCCAGCACCTCAATGCCCTACTTGAGTTTTTATCAGCCTGAGTGCTGTTTGCCTCCTGCTGCATCTGGAAGCAGTGGGACAGTGACATCAGCACAGCCCATGGCAAAGCAGGAGCAGCAGAGCTCTCAGCCTGAGCTCCCATCTTTTATTGCCTGCACAGGTTGTCAGAGCTCTCATGCCAAAGAAATTAATAAGAAGAAGTCCTAATGAGAACCACAGAGTGTCTGTGGTTGGAGGAGACCTTCAAGATCATCACCTAGCTCAGCCTTTGACCCAGCACTGCAAGGTGCTGGTAGAAGAATCTATCGATTTCTAAATGACATAATAAGAAGAGGAGTGGGAGGGGAGGGGGATGGTGGAAAGATGAAGATAGTGCAATTCTGAATTAATTTTTCCTCTCTTCCCATGCCCTCCACCCTCATCCTACACCACCATACCTGCTTTTGCTCCTGAAATCCTAATAACCCTCACCTCTGACTTATCTTCAAACGGAGCCTCTCTGTCCCTTTTTTGTCTGCTCTGTGTTTGTGAGGTTTTCAAGTCAGACCAGCAAAGGAAGGCTCCTGCTTCAGCATGCTTTAAGTGAGGCTCTGCTCAGAGCTTTATGCCGATTCTCTGTGTGGTTTGAGCAGAAAGCTGCTCCACCTGCCCTTGAAAAGGAGTTTACACCTCCAGCTGCAGCCAGGCTATCAGGCGGGGCCGAAATTCCACCCTCATGACAGAAAGCCCCTTTCAAACTTTCATGCACTCTGAAAGACCCTTGAAAGGAGAGCCAAGTTGGCTTTTGTCTCCCTCTTCTCACCCACGGAGCCTTTGTGGCCATGTCCAACCATCTACCTGCTTAATGATGGCAGGAGGCTGCCTCAGAGGAGCTGCCTGATGCACTTCTCCTAATGAACAAAACTCTCTCCAGGCAGTGACATCAGAAGCTGTCTTCAAGGTGATGCAGGCTCTTCAGAAGAGCTCCTGGTGTAAAATGCCAGATATAGCTCCTTGCAAGTCCTATCTAGGGCAGGCTTTGAAGGGAGCTGTGCCAGTGGAGGCAGCAGGGAACGGAGGCACTCAGATCTTCACAGAGTTAAAATGGAGCTCCTTGAACCGAGAGACACAACTGAGGGGCTGCAAGAGGGGGCAGGAGGAGTACAGGTGAGGAGTGAGGGCGGGGAGACACTGGCACAGGTTGCCCAGGGAGGTTGGGGATACCTCCTGCCTGCAGGTGTTCAAGGCCAGCTTGGATGAGGCCTTGAGCAACCTGGGCTGGTGGGAGGTGTCCCTGCCCATGGCAGGGGGTTAGGACTGGATGATCTTGAAGGTCCCTTCTAGCCCAACCCACTCCACTTTCTGATTCCAAGATCTGGACGTTGGTCCTGAACACTCTGAACATCTCTGACTGACCTCTTTCTTTTGTATATAGATTGACTTTTCTTATCACAGAACTTTAGGAGTTGGAAGGGACCTCTGAAATCATCCAGTCCAACACCCTGCCAGCTCAGGTCCACCTAAAGAAGGGCACCCAGGGACACATTCAGGAGGATCTGAAAGTTTCCAAAGCAGGAGACTCCACAGCCTCTCTGGGCAGCCTGCTCCAGGCTCCAGCATCCTCACGCTGACAAAGTTCTCCCTCCTGTTCCCTGGCACCTCCTCTGCCCCAGCTTGCCCCCCCTCTGCCCCAGCTTGCCCCCAGTGCCCCTTGTCTTGTCCTTGGCCATCCCTGAGCAGAGCCTGGCTCCAGCCCTGCACATCTTGATGACAGCACTGAGGGCAGCCCTCCAAACTGCATTTGCTTTCATTAGGACAAGATTTCTTAGTGCTCAGTAGAGAAATGCCAGTTCTGTACAGCACGTGGAAGGCAAAGCTGCTGTGCTGCTGTGTGGAACTGCAGAGTGTCCTCTGCCATAGACATGACTCTTTCTAGCAGATATGCCACAATAAAGTCTGTGTCTGACAGTCTGGGGCACTACTCTGGGGGTGTGCCTGTGGTCAGTGAGGAGTCACAATCCCAGGCCAGTTCCTCTCCTCTCACCTGAGAGCAGGCAGCAGAGCCCAAGCCCAGCTCACTGCAGCCTCCTCTCAGGGAGCTGCAGAGAGCAATGAGCTCTGCCCTCAGCCTTCTCTGCTCCACACTGCACACCCCAAGCTGTCTCACCTGCTCCTCCCCAGCCCTCGTCTCCAGACCCTTCCCCGGCTTTGTGCCCTTCTCTGAATCTGCTTCAGCTCCTCAATGTCCTTTTTGTGTTGAGAGGCCCAGAGCTGAACCCAGCACTCAAGGTGTGTCCTCAGCAGTGCTGGCACAGGGCATGATCCCCTCCTGTCCCTGCTGCCCACCCTGTTTCCAATCCAAGCCAGGCTGCCAGTGGCTTCCTTGCCCACCTGGGCACTGCTGCCTCGTGATCAGTCAAATGTCAGCCAACACCCTCAGCTCCCTCTCCAAGTTGCAGCTTTCTAACCACACAGCTCAACACAAGGGGGATCTTCTTTACTGTAAGGGTCCCAGAGCACTGGCACAGGCTTCCCAGAGAGGTTGTGGAGTCTCCTTCTCTGGAGCCTTTGAAGACCTGTCTGGATGTGTTCCTGTGTGACCTGAGCTAGATTGTCTGGTCCTGCTCTGACAGGGGGGTTGGACTCGATGAGCTCTTTGGGTCCCTTCCAAGCCCTGGCATCCTGTGAGCCTGTGATCTGAAGGTCTGCAGCTTACCATGGGCTTGTTGTGACCTAGGTGGATCTAGAGGCTTCTCCTTATGCCAGTTAATAGAGAGGCAGGAAATCAAGGCTTTTAATTTAGCTGAACAAGCAGGGGAGCAGAGATGAAAAGCAGAGCTTGGGCAGATTGACATCTTTGGCAGAGTTCCTCCTCCTTCACGTCGAGATGAAAGTGTTGTGCCATAGATCACAAAGACTGATGCCCAGTCCAGCCCACCAGGATCACTTCCTCAGAAGCTTTGGGTTTTGCCAGCATCTTGCTTTGTCTGCCACTCTCTTCTCACTTTCTATCAAGGCTGCTCCCTGAACGGTGTCACAGGGCAAGGCTGAACACCACTTCAGGTTGTTTTTACCTTGCTGAGTTGAAAATGAGCGTACATAGACATCAAAATGAAAGGCAAGAACCTTAGAGCTCTCTTCCTCCTGGAGCAGCTCCGTGGCTGTGTGAGCATACTGAGTTCTTGCAGTCACTGCCATCCTGTCAGCAACACAGCACAGCCTTTCGTCAGCCAGCAACAGTCACAGCTTCAAAGATTGGGTTGGATTGGAGGGGATCTTGAAGATCATCCAGTGCCAACCCCTGTCATGGGCAGGGCAACCTCTGACCAGCCCAGGCTGCTCAAGGTCTCATCCTGCTGTCCTTGAACACCTCCAAGGAGGTTATGGATCACAGAATCACAGAATGTGACCTGCGATCACCTTCTGTGATGCTATGATCCACCAACCTCCCTGGGCAACCTGTGCCAGTGGCAAAAATTTCTTCCTCAACTCCGCTCTTCATCTGCCCTTTTTTTTCAGCTTCAATCCATTCCAGATCTCCAGAGGAACACAGAGTTTGGGACTCCCATGAAGTCAGAAAAGCCTAGGGGAGGATCTCAGAAAGGAGCCAGAGACACAGCAGCAGCTGCCAGAAGCATCTCATGGAATCAGAGAATCATAGAATCAGTCAGGGTTGGAAGGGACCACAAGGATCAGCCAGTTCCAACCCTCCTGCCATGCCCAGGGACACCCTACCCTAGATCAGGCTGCCCACAGCCTCTGCCAGCCTGGCCAAAAACACCTCCAGGGATCTGGCCCCAAACACCTCCCTGAGCAACCCATTCCAGGCTCTCACCACTCTCATTCTCAACAACTTCCTCCTCACATCCAATCTGAATCTCCCCACCTCCAGCTTTGCTCCATTCCCCCTAATCCTGTCACTCCCTGATAGCCTAAAAAGTCCCTCCCCAGCTTTTCTGTAGCCACCTTCAGATCCTGGAAGGCCACCAGAAGGTCACCTGGGAGCCTCCTCTTCTCCAGCCTGCACAGCCCCAACTCTTTCAGTCTGTCCTCGTAGCAGAGATGCTCCTGATAATTCTTTGCAGCTTTCATCAAAGTTCACTATTTACAGAAGGGGGAGGAGGAAAGAAAGGATCTTTGTCTCTTTTTGATTTAATAAATAATTATTATGATTTATAATTGCTGCAATAATTGGACTGCTGCAGGAAGTCCACCTTCAAGATTTATTTACAGCTAAGAAAAGCTTCTTCATCAGCTGCCTTGGACATCTTGATTAACCTTCAGCATCTTTCACTTTTTTTAATTTTTTTTTTTTTAGGGTGAGACTTAGATTAAGCACACTTTAGGAGGAAACTGACTTTTGCCCCAACTCCTGTGCCAGGCTTGCTCAACAATTCAGTGCTCAGCAGCACCATGAGGGACAGGGCAGGCTCTGGTCTGCACAGGCAGGTGGGTTCTTTCCAGTCCATTTGGCATTGGTCATCTCTCCAGTTCCTTTGGTGGCTCTATGAAAAGTTTGGGGCTCAGGTGTCACTGCTGTGGTTGGGACAAGGGAATGGATGCTGCAGTGACGGGATGGAGAGAGTGTGAGAACCATGGAACCTTAGGGGTGGAAGTGACCTCCAGAGATCATCCGGTCCAATCCCCCTGCCAAAGCAGGGTCACCTAAAACAGGGCACACAGAATGGGGCTCCAGAGCAGAAGACTCCACAGCCTCTCTGGGCAGCCTGCTCCAGGCCTCCAGCACCCTCACACCAAACAAGTTTCTCCTCATGCTGAGGTGGAACCTCCTGGCTTCCAGTTTGTGTCCCAGGACAGCACTGAGGAGAGCCTGGCCCCTGCTTCTTGCCCCCCAGCCCTCAGCTCTTCATAGCTATTGAGCAGAATCCCTCTCAGCCTTCTCCTCCCCAGCTGAAATGCAACAGAGCTGGCAGGAAATCATCCTCTTGCTGCACCTCTCACAGTCAACTGCTGTCAGCATAGCCACTCCATAATAAATCTTATTTTCTTACAAATCTGCTTCAGTCTACCAAATGGTTATGAAGAAAAAACCCCAACAAAACAAAACCAACCCATCCCTGAAATATTCAGAATTTACCAATCAAGACAATATGAAACACCAGAGACAAAACATCAACTCTCCCAAATGATTGCTGGGAACGCAAATGCCCAGGTTAATATTTGCCAACCCAAACCTCCCCTGGCACAACCCCAGGCTATTTCCCCTCCTCTGTCACCTGAGAGCAGGCAGCAGAGCCCAAGCCCAGCTCACTGCAGCCTCCTCTCAGGGAGCTGGAGAGAGCAATGAGCTCTGCCCTCAGCCTCCTCTGCTCCACACCCAGCACCCCCAGCTGCCTCACCTGCTCCTTCCCAGCCCCGTTAGACACTTTGGGAATATTGCTCACCCTGCCAAGTTAATGATCCAATGAAGGCAAAGCTTTCCAGTATTTACCACCTTGAACAAGCCCAAAACGAGCCCTGTGACCTCTTCCACTCCACCAGGCACGCTCCTGAGGGTGTCTGCATTCCTATATTTATCCCAGACTTGATCCTTTGTAATCTGGTGCTGACTTACAGCAGGCCACCATCTGCTGTGCTCCTCCTCCAGCAGCATTTCAAATACTGCCTTGGCATTTAATAAGCACAAACTTTAGCTGCTACTTACCACTTCCAGATACAGAAGGGCTGAGATTGAATCTGTCAAAAAAAACCCAACAAAACAAAACCAACCCCACAACAAAACAAAACCCACCAAACAAAAAACCCCACCAAACCCCAAAACACCAAAAAAAATCCAAACCAAACAAAAGCAAACTGTGGAGAGCCAGGGTCAGAGGAGCTGGTTTTGTTCCAGAGATCCTGCTGTGAGCAGGGAAGCTGGGAGAGCTCTTTTGTTGCTAAGGAAACCTGACGCTGAGGATTTAGTGGCAGCATCAGCTGGTTATTGTTGGCCGGGAGGTTGCTTCGCTGGAGGGGCCAGGAGCAGCAATCCTGCTGCTAAGAGAGAAGAATCAACTCCACACGGCTGCAGTTTGCTTCCCCAGAAGGATCCTCTGCTGGCCTCATATGTCATGATTTGATCAGAGTTAGAGGGTGGAATATATATATCTTACAATCTATATATGTTAATTGCAGTTCCACCTCAACTTCTTTACTGCAAAGGGTCCCAGAGCACTGGCGCAGGCTCCCCAGAAAGGTTGTGGTCAGGCCACACCTTGAGTGCTGTGTCCAGTTCTGGTCCACTCAATTCAAGAGAGATGTTGAGGTACTGGAATGTGTCCAGAGAAGGGCACCAAGGCTGGTGAGAGACCTGGAGCACAGCCCTGTGAGGAGAGGCTGAGGGAGCTGGGGGTGTGCAGCCTGCAGAAGAGGAGGCTCAGGGCAGACCTCATTGCTCTCTACAGCTACCTGGAGAGGGGTTGTAGCCAGGTGGGGTTGGGCTCTTCTCCCAGGCATCCAGCAACAGAATGAGGGGAGACAGCCTCAAGTTGTGCCAGGGGAGGTCTAGGCTGGATGTTAGGAGGAAGTTCTTGCCAGAGAGAGTGATTGGCATTGGAATAGGCTGCCCAGGGAGGTGGTGGAGTCCCCATCCCTGGAGGTGTTTAAGAAAAGCCTGGATGGAGAATTGAGTGCCATTGGCTAGGGTTGGGTGACAGGTTGGACTGGATGAGCTTGGAGGTCTCTTCCAACCTGGTTTATTCTATTCTATTCTATTCTATTCTATTCTATTCTATTCTATTCTATTCTATTCTATTCTATTCTATTCTATTCCATTCTATTCTATGTGACCTGAGCTAGATTGTCTGGTCCTGCTGTGGCAGTGAGGTTGGGTTCCTTCCAACCCCTACCATCCTGTGATGAAGCAAAACCTGCCTGACTGCTCTCTGGGCAGGTGACTCAACTTACTAAAGCCTTTACTCAGTGTGTAAGGTTGATGATATTCATGCTGCACTTCAGGCTTTTAGTTTGATGAGGAGATGTTTGCTGCCTCAAAGACTCTGTCTTTGCACTGGGGGCTTGTGAAAATGGGGGTCTGCTTGGAGTGGCTGTGGCTAAGGTCATTAGTAGCAAGTTAAGTTCACTAATTATTGTTAGTAAGCTGTTCAAGTTCACTGTCGTGAGGTGCTGTGTTTAAGCTCATTATTTCAGCTCACTAATTATCATCACTAAATGGTTGTGTTTCAGTTTATCATTGGTAGCAGGTTCTGCTTGAACTCCTTCACTGCTGTTAATAAGTTCATTAATGGTAGCAAGTTATGCTTAAGTTCACTACTTATTGTTAATAAGTTGTTATGTTTAAGTTCATTAATTATTAGTAAGCTCTGCTTAGGTTCATGAACTCCTGCTCGTAAGTTGTTATGTTTGAGCTCCTTCCCTTACCTTCAGCACTCCCAGTCCTTCATGACTCTGCTGCTTTCACATCCAGTCCAGCAGATGAGTCTCTGTCTGCATCCACACTGCTCCCATCACCCTTCACTGCAGATGCAACAAGCAGAGGGCAGCAGCCAGGCCTTGGCTTTCTCCCACTAGAAGATGCTTCTGTAAAAACAGGTCACAGAAATGTCTGTTTCCTGACCCACTCCTCTCACACCTGAGTGAAGCCACGCAGGGATGTGTGGCACCCATGTAACCAAGTGTCTACAGACCATGGTTGCTGCCCAAGATCTCCTCTAGGCATTAGCACTCAAATCTGCCTCTGTTTCTGCCTGATTCTCCTCATCTGTGAGAGCAGAACCAGCAGAAAGAAACTGGGGAAGGGTCTGGAGGACTGGGGAGGAGCAGCTCAGGGTTTTAGGCTGCATCATATCAGAATCACAGAATGCTACAGATTGGAAGGGACCTCTGGAGGTCATCAAGTCCAAGCCCCCTGCCAAAGAAGGATCACCAAGAATAAGTCACACAAGAGCACATCCAGTAGGTTTTGAAAGTCTGCAGAGCAGGAGACTCCACAGCCTCTCTGGACAGCCTGCTCCAGGCCTCCAGCACCCTCACACCAAACACATTTCTCCTCATGCTGAGGTGAAACTTTGTGCCTGTTGTCCCTTGTCCTATCCCAGGACAGCACTGAGCAGAGCCTGCTTCCTGCTTCTTGCCTCTCAGCCCTCAGCTCTTCATAGTCATTGAGCAGATCCCCTCTCAGCCTTCTCCTCTCCAGGCTAAAGAGAAACCTCAGCCCAGACCTCACCTGATTTCTTCTGATTTGCAGTCTCACTGCCACACGAAAATCCCTCTCAAGCATTCTCAACCCTCCTCTTGCTAATCCTTAGCAAATTGCCATGGAGCTGGCAGGGCTCTCAGCCTTTTACATCCTTTCTTCTCCTTTATTGGTGTCTTCTGCAACATTTTCAAGTTTCAAACAGCCAAACCCAACCCATCAGGTTTTGCTCCACCCAGAGGAACGATCCACAATGCTGACGGAGATCTTTATTTCCAGCTCTAGGAGGGAGGTGTGGAGATGTGGTCCCCCTGGACTGATAGCAGGGCTCAGGGACACGGTGGTGGCAACAGAGGGCAAAGCTGGATTTGCAGAAGGGCTCTTTTGCATGTTGCATTTATAACGTGGCAAGGGAGCTCCACAGAGGCAGCAGTGAGATGGGGAAAGAAAAGGACTTTTCTCTCTATTCATGGGAAGCTGAAGCATTCATTGATTTTTAAATTAGCCTCCATTCCTACAAGCCCCTTTACAGCTGCATCTTATCGACTGCCTTTCCCCTCATATAAATAACTTGGCCCTTCAGAGAGCTCTGCTGAAACTGGGAGCTCCAAAGACTGAACTCTGCTCCAGTGCTCTCCTCTGCTTCACAGAAACACAGAAGGTTCTGGCTTGGATGGGACCTCAGAGGTCATCTAGGAATGAAAGCGTTGTTTGAATATCTGCATTCAGTTAAAGCTGGCCAAAAAGAACCCTAAACCTCTACCTTTGCTTGCTTTGAGCTTCTGATGTCATGTAAGTGCCTGGCTGGAAAAGACCCTAAGGTAGAATCATGGAATTGTTTGGGCTGGAAAAGCCCTCCAAGGTCATCCAGCCCAGCCAGCAACCCAACCCCACCATGGTCACTAAACCTTGGCCCCAGGGGACATGGCCACACCTGTCTGGAACACCTCCAGGCATGGGGATTCCACCACCTCCCTGGGCAGCCTCTGCCAGTCCCTGACTACTCTTGCAGCAAAGAAAATTTTCCTCTTCTCCAAACTAACCCTGCCCTGGCACAATTCCAGGCCATTTCCTCTCCTCTCACCTGAGAGCAGGCAGCAGAGCCCAAGCCCAGCTTACTGCAGCCTCCTCCCAGGGAGCTGGAGAGAGCAATGAGCTCTGCCCTCAGCCTGCTCTGCTCCACACTGCACACTCTCAGCTCCCTCAGCTGCTGGACAAGGCTCTGAGCAAGCTGCTCTAGTGGAGGAGGAGGTCCCTGCTGACTGCAGATGGGTTGGAGCTAGAAGACTTTCAGAGAGCCCTTCCAACCACAGAATCATAGAATGGTTCAGGTTGGAAGAGACCTCAAAGATCATCCAGTTCCAACCCCCCTGTGCCATAGGCAGGGACACCTGCCACTAGATCAGGATGCTCAAGACCTCATCCAGCCTGGCCTTGAACACCTGCAGGGAGGGAGCAGCCACAACCTCCCCGGGCAACCTGTTCTAGTGTCTCGTCACCCTCATTGTCAAGAACTTCCTCCTAACATCCCGTTCAAATCTCCCCTCTGCCAGTTTGAACCCATTCCCCCTCCTCCTGTCATTACAACCAGAGCCATTCTATGAATCTTTGCTATGAAGCAGAAGTGGCCCTGGGTTAAATCTGTGGTCAAAGCACCTTCACGAAGGACACTCCTGTAGGTCAAACCAAATGGCAGTCAAATGATGCTGTTTGAATTAAAAAAAAAAAAAAAAAAGGAGAAATCAACAAGTGAGTGGTTTGGTCCTAGCTGTTGTTACCCAACTTCATTGTTGGCTGCTCTTCTTGACACACAAAGCCTTGGGATGTTTGAATAAAAACAAATGGAGAAGTCAACCAAGTGAGTGGTTTGGTCCTAGCTGTTGTTACCCAACTTCATTGTTGGCTGCTCTTCTTGACACACAAAGCCTTGGGATGTTTGAATAAAAACAAATGGAGAAGTCAACCAAGTGAGTGGTTTGGTCCTAGCTGTTGTTACCCAACTTCATTGTTGGTTGCTTTTCTTGACACACAAAGCCTTGGGACTCCTCCTTCCTACCTCTGCTGATACTTTCTGGCAGAGAGGCACAGTCCTGCCGTGCATAAGCGATGGGATGAAATGGAGCAGAACTATTTGTTTTCCAAATATTGGGTTTATAAAGTGGCAATTAGTAAATGCTCAGTGCGACAAAGGCAGTTTGACTTGCCGCCGCTATCTGCAAAGAGTGCTCCCTTCTAAATGGAGTTTAATGGTTGCTGCAAATGGTAATGCTGCTAATTTCGGCGTGGAGATAAAGGACAGAAAGCAGCTCCGTGGCAATTTGCTAAGGATTAGCGAGAGGAGGGTTGAGAATGCTTGAGAGGGATTCTCGTGTGGCAGCGAGACTGCAAATCAGAAGAAATCAGGTGAGGTCTGGGCTGAGGTTTCTCTTTAGCCTGGAGAGGAGAAGGCTGAGAGGAGATCTTATTAATCTTCATAAATAGCTGAGGGCTGGGGGGCAAGAAGCAGGGGCCAGGCTCTGCTCAGTGGTGTCCTGGGATAGGACAAGGCACAGTGGACACCAGCTGGAAGCCAGGAGGTTCCACCTCAGCATGAGGAGAAACTTGTTTGGTGTGAGTGTGGGATGGCTGGAGAGCCATGGACATGGAACTGCTGGAGAGAGTCCAGAGGAGGGCCATGAAGATGATCAGAGGGCTGAAGCACCTCTGCTATGAGGACAGGCTGAGGGAGTTGGGACTTTTCAGCCTGGAGATGAGAAGGCTTCGAGGAGGTGTTGCTGTGTGCCCTGAAACTCCCCAAATGAAGACCTTAGGATGCAGGTCATCATAACCACCTCCTTCATTCTCAGATTGAGAGAGTCATGGGATGGTTGGGGCTGGAAGGAGCATTTAAAGGTCATTTCATCCAGCTCCCCTGCAGTAAGCAAGGACATCACTCAGCCTGCTCACAGCCAACTCAAGCCTCACCTTGAATGTCCCCAGGGTTGGGGTCTCAACCACTTCCCTGCCCATTTGTGTTCTACCACCCTCATAGTAAAAAATCTTCTTAATGTCCAATCTAAATCTATCCCAAATGAGTTTCAATCCATTGCCTCTCGTCCTATCATGACAAGCCTCTGTTAAAAGTTTCTCCCCAGCTCTCCTCCAGCCCCTGTCAGGTACAGGAAGGCTGCTCTAAGGTGTCCCTGGAACCTTCTCCTCTCCACGCTGAACAGCCCCAACTCTCCCAGCCTGTCCCTACAGGGGAAGTTCTGCATCCCTAGGCTGAACAGCCCCAATTCTCCCAGACTGTCCCTACAGGGGAAGTTCTGCATCCCTCTTTTGTGTCCCTTGTCTGGACCTGCTCCATCAGGTCCGTGTCCTCCTCATGCTGTAGGCCCCAGAGATGGATGCAGCAGCCCAGGTGAGATCTCCCCAGAGCAGAGTGACAGAAATCACCTTTCTGCTTCCCGAGGAAGTGTTGAACTTGTGCCTAAGCAGCGTAAGCAGGAGACAAAAGGTTAGGAGCAGCTGCTAGTAGCTTTGAAGGATTTCCTGTTGAACAATTTAAGCCATAATATTAATTAGGCTTCTCTTTATAATGAAGCACCTTGGACTATTGAAGTGCTAAGGCACTAATTGGTCTAACAATAAATTCTTGCCTCCCAATACAGGGAGCCTTTCTTTTTGGCTCTGAAAGGACTCTTAATGGGATCCAACAAAATTTGTCACTTCTTTCTTTGAAGAGAACTTAAAGCACTGCTTTTTTTTGGTTGGTTTTGTTATTTTTTGGGGGGTGGTTGTTCTGTCTGGCAGCAACATTCTCTGTGCTCATGGGAAACAGCAAAACATCCCTCCTGGCTCTAAGCAGTTTTCTCCCATGTTGGGTCTGTCATATTGGTTTGGTTTGCAAGCTCTTCCTGGCAGGCATCCTGGTTTACGTAACCAGAAAGACAGAGCCATGAAGAGCAGAGAGAGTGTTTCCTCTGAGCAGTGTTTTGTTTGGTGTTAAATATCTAAACCTCACCTGCAGGGCTGTGCCCAGTTCTGGGGCCCACAGAACAAGGACATGGACCCGTTGGAGAGGCTCCAGAAGAGGTCACAAAGATGATCAGAGGGCTGGAAAACCTCTGCTGTGAGGACAGGCTGCAGAGTTGTGGCTGGAGAGGAGAAGGCTCCAGGGAGAGCTCAGAGCTGCATTTCAATATCTGCAGGGGGGCTGCAGGCAGGCTGGTGAGGGACTGTTCAGAAGGGCCTGTGGGGACAGGCTGAGGGCAATGGTTTGGAAGTGGAGCAGGGCAGAGTTAGGTTGGACATCAGGAGGAAGTTCTGCACAGGGAGGGTGAGGAGAGACTGGCACAGGCTGCTCTGTAGAGCAGGGTTAATGGTTGGACTTGATACCAAAGGTCTTTTCCAACATGAATGATTCCAGGATTCTGTTATTCCAATGTCTAATTTCTCTTCCTTCTCCCTGTGTTGTGGTGGTGGAGCACTTCAACAGGTTGCCCAAGGAGGTGGTTGAGGCCCAATCACTGAAGATATTCAAGATGAGGCTGGACAGGGCTCTGAGCAACCTGCTCTAGTGGAGGATGTCCCTGCTGACTGCAGAGGGTTGGACTGGATGAGCTTTAGAGACCACTTCCAACCCAAGCCACTCCATGAAAATCAAAATGCTCTCTTTTGGGAACTGCAGTTGGCTTCAATGTCTGTAAATGACTTACTCAGAGCAAAGAAGCAGTCCTGGGAATGCTGCTCTTGGATCTGCCTGCTCCAGGTGACTCTGTAGGATGATGTAATCTTCTGCTTCCTCTGCCTTTTTCTCTTCTCCTCTTGCTGGGGCTGCTCTGCATGGAATGGGTCTGTGCCCAGGGCAGGGGCATGATCACAACCATCTCCTCATGGAGTTATGCTCTGACACTCAGGTTCTTGCATACTGAAACAGTCTCACTCTCCAGCAGCTTTAGATATTTGCCTCTTCCTGAATGCATTCAGCAAATCTGCCCAGCAGCAGCCCTTTGGGAACAGTCCTCTGAAGCCTGCTTGTAGCCCCCTTCAGGTACCAGGAGGTTGCTATGAGGTCTCCCTGAAGCCTTCTCTTCTTTACCAGTGAGCTGGACAAGGGAACCAAGGCTGCATCAATGATGCAAGTTCAATAGTGTGAGGTTCAACAAAGCAAAGTGCTGGGGCACAACAACCCCAGGAAGGCTGCAGCCTGGGGGCAGAGTGGCTGGAAAGTGGCCAGCAGAGAAGGACCTGGGGTTGCTGGGTGACAGCAGCTGGAGATGAGCCAGGATGGAGGTGAGCCAAGATGCAGATGAACCAAGAAGGCCACCAGCATCCTGGCCTGGACCAGCACTTGTGTGGCCAGGAGGAGCAGGGGAGGATTGCCCCACGGACTCAGCAGTGCTGGGGCCACAGCCTGAGTGCTGGGTTCAGTTCTGGGCTCTCACTCTGGGAGTCATCAAGAGGCTGCTCTTTCAGTCTGTGTTTTTGGGTTTTTTTTTTCCCCCCTGTTTAAACATTCCCTGGTACATGGGATTAGAGCATGGCAAATATCAAAGATATTTTGGGAACCTATTAGGCATTTGTGATCTGGCAAGTGACCAAAAAGGCACTAAATATATGTAGACATATTTCTGAGGCATTTATTAGCTCTGCCTCTCCTTGCTGCAAGAGTATAAACATCTTTATAGCTACTATCTTTCCCCTCACATATTTTAGACTTACTAGCATCAAATTATTTTCACTTTTTGCAGTAGAAATAATATTTTGCTACAGAGACATAGGATGCTGGGGGTTGGGAGGGACCACTGGAGATGGCAGGGTGACCTACAGCAGGTTGAACAGGAACACACCCAGGTGCCTATGATGCCCAGAGGGAAAAAAAAAAACCAACAACCCACATTGTTATTGCCAAGAATCCTCCTGCTTTGTTCTGTTATTGCCATGAATCCTCCTGCTTTGTTCAAAGCCCAAAGCTGTTGCCACAGCAAGGCTTTGGGGTTAGAAATGTTGGCTGTGCTACAAGTGATTTTCGGGTTGCCAACCCCCAAGTGGATCTCAGTGCCTGCCAAGGCTGATTCCCAACAGCTTCTGTCATTTGTTCTGAGAAAGGCCAGCCCTGCAGACTAACATTCTGCAGAGACTCCAGCAGAAGGGAATTTGGTGGGGACAAAATAAAGCTCCTTTCCAGAATTACTGATTTAGCCTTCGGGGCTGCTGAAAGCAAAGGGGCTAAAGCCCTTCGGCCTCAGTGGATTTGAGTCTCAGACTCTCGTTGCACCTTGTGCAGTGTCACTGGAATCAATTTGCTTTCAATTTGATCTCTTATTGATGATTCTGGTGATGATTGTTTGTGTCTGTGCACAGGAAGCTGAGTTATTGTCATCCAAATACTCAGTGCAATGGTGGCTGCCCTGTGGGGTTTGAAGTTCAGAGCAATACAAAACTGATGGAAGGAGCATAAAGAAAACAGTGGCCTGGGAGAGACTCCAGCCTCTGCAGAGCCATCCAGGTAAGGGCTAGGAGGAGGATGAAGGGCCTGGAGCATCTCTGTGAGGAGGAAAGGCCTGGAGAGGAGAAGGCTGAGAGGGGATCTGCTCAATGGCTATGAAGAGCTGAGGGCTGGGGGGCAAGAAGCAGGGCCCAGGCTCTGCTCAGTGATGCCCTGAGATAGGACAAGGGACAATGGACACAAACTGGAAGCCAGGAGGTTCCACCTCAGCATGAGGAGAAACTTGTTTGGTGCTGGAGGCCTGGAGCAGGCTGCCCAGAGAGGCTGTGGAACCTCCTACTCTGGAGGCTTTCCAAGCCCACCTGGAGGTGTTGCTGTGTGCCCTGCTCTGGGTTCCCTTGCTCTGGCAGGGCTCAGCCTGAATAGTCTCCAGAAGTCCCTTCCAATCCCTGCCATATTTGGTTTCTATGAGCAAGCAACAGGCAGGGATTTCCTTCAGCCCTTCAATGATCTCTTAAAGTCTTGCTGAGGGATCTTTGAGTTTCTTTTGTCCTTCCTCCCAGTGCACACACAAGGAAACCCTCCCTGAGCTCTTCTCTGGCTAATTGAAGCAAACACCACTTATTGATCCCTGCCACTCTTTATGCCAGCTCAAATAAAGGGAATTCTACACTTATTGATTTCTGCCAGTCATTAGTGATAGTGATCCAAGCAGAATTGATCTATCACTGTTAAAATCGAAGGAGTGGCCTGTGATGATTGGAATGCTGTGGAGCTACTGAAACTACACCAAAACAAATAGAGGATAACAGAATATTGCTTGGGGTTTTGGCCCAGAAGAGAAGGCAAAATGCATCAAGTCTGGTAAGGAGATGGTGTCTTCTTCAAACTATAGACTCAACTGGGCTGGCCTCCAGAGCTCACCAAGTCCAACCCCCTGCAGTCAGCAGGGACATCCTCTATGAGATCAGCTCACCCAGAGCCCCAGCAAGCCTCACCTAACATCTGCAGGGATGAGGCCCCAGCAACATCTCTGGGCAGTCTCACCTAACATATCTGCAGGGGTGGGGCCCCAACAACATCTCTGGGCAGTCTCACCCAGACTTGTTTCAGCTGGAGGAACCCTCTAAGCTCACCCAGTCCAGCCATCGACTCAGCCCCACCATGGCAACTAAGCCTCAGTGCCATGGCCACACAGACCTTGAAGCAGGGGTGGGGATCATGAGAAGGGGGTTGGGCTCCTCTCAGTGGTGCCCAGTGCCAAAGCAAGGGCCAGTGGCCATCAAGTGGAACCCAGGAGATTCCACCTCAACCTGAGGGAAAGCTGCTTTGCTGTGAGGGTGGCAGAGCTCTGGAGCAGGCTGCCCAGAGAGGTTGTGAAGTCTCCTTCTCTGGCCCTGTTCCTGTGCAGCCCTCTCTAGGTGACCCTGCTTTGGCAGGGATTTGGCCTGGATGACCTCTGGAGGTTCCCCCTTCCAATCCCTACCCTGTGTGGTGATTCTGTGATTAGAGGGCAAATGGGCCTCAGCATCAGCTTGAAGTGCACATTGAGGCAATGTAGCACCTGAAAGACAGAGAGCTGTGAGCAGGTTGTAGTGAGGAAGAATATCATAGAATCAATCAGGGTTGGAAGGGACCACAAGGATCAGCCAGTTCCAACCCTCCTGCCATGCCCAGGGACACCCTACCCTAGATCAGGCTGCCCACAGCCTCTGCCAGCCTGGCCTTAAACACCTCCAGGGTGTCCCCTCGGACACCCACCCCAGCAGGGTCTGCAGTCAGGCCAGCTCCTGCTGCTGCCAGCGAGGCTCTGCCTCATCCTGAGCATCCCTCTGCAACGAGCCGCTGAAGGATGGGAGCTTTTTACTTGTGGCAAGTGGGAAATGTGCTCTGGGTAATTCTCATTCTGCTTTTTATTGCAAAGCTACATCACTGCTTACACAGGGAAAAAAATGTTCTCCCCTTAATCACTGCATTTGAGAGCCCTCGAAGTGTAATGGTGATGACTGCAGCTAGCAAGCTTGCAGAGATGCTAATGCAAAGTGAGTCATTACCATTTAGGTCTGACCTAGTGCCTAGCACATTGCAATCGTCTGGAAGAGGGATGTGGGGATGCTATACAAATCATATTATGCCTGGGAGCAGGTTGAAATGGGGCACTTTATTTTGTCAATCAGATTAAAGCCGAGCCCAGGCTGGTGATCTGTCTCACTGACCTTTCTCTTCTGCTGCCCAGCAGGCCTGGGGACACTTCTAGCTTGCAGAACTGAGCATAAAAAAAACCATCAACACGCCCTACACACACAGACTCCTCCTGTTCAGCACTCAAGAGTTACCAGTAAAAACCAGCCCAAACCCAACTGAAGAATGAAGCAGGAAATCAACAGACACACAAACAACTCCTGTTCAGCTGTGAATAGTGACCAGTGAAAAACAGCCCAAACCCAACTGAAGAATGAAGCAGGAAATCAACACACACACAAACAGACATCTCCTGTTCAGTAGTGAACATTGACTAGTTAAAAAAAAACAAAAAAAACAAAACAAAACCCAAGCCCAAGTGAATGGAAAACTGAAGCATAAAATCAACACACACACAAACTTCTATTCAGCAGCGAATATTGACCAGTGGAAAACAACACAAAGCAAACTGAACTGAAGGATGAAGCATGAAATCAACACCCACACACACACTTCTGTGCAGCAGTGAATAGTGACTAGTTTAAAAGAGAGCCAAAGCCAAGTGAATTGAAGAATGAAGCATAAAACCAACAACACACACACACAATTCTTCTATTCAGCAGTGAAAATTGACCACTAAAAGACAACACAAAGCAAACTGAGCTAAAGAATGAAGTGTAAAATCAACACCCACAATTCTTCTATTCAGTAGTGAAAATGTGACCACTAGAAGACAACAGAAAGCAAACTGAGCTGAAGAAGGAAGCATGAAATCAACACACACACACACTTGTATTCAGTAGTGAAAACTGACCACTAAAAGACAACAGAAAGCAAACTGAGCTGAAGAAGGAAGCATGGGATGAGATTGAACAAGGCCAAGTGCAGGGTTCTACACTTTGGCCACAACAACCCCAGGCAGTGCTGCAGGCTGAGGACAGAGTGGCTGCAGAGCAGCCAGGCAGAGAGGGACCTGGGGGTGCTGGTTGGCAGCAACTGAACATGAGCCAGAGTGTGCCCAGGTAGCCAAGAAGGCCAGTGGCATCCTAGCCTGGATCAGGAACAGTGTGGCCAGCAGGACCAGGAAGTTATTCTGCCCCTGTGCTCAGCACTGGTCAGGCCACACCTTGAGTACTGTGTCCAGATCTGGTCCACTCAATTCAAGAGAGATGTTGAGGTGCTGGAATGTGTCCAGAGAAGGGCAATGAAGCTGATGAGGGGCCTGGANGGCTGGATGTTAGGAGAAAGTTCTTCCCAGAGAGAGTGATTGGCATTGGAATAGGCTGCCCAGGGAGGTGGTGGAGTTGCCATCCCTGGAGGTGTTCCAGAAAAGCCTGGATGGGGCACTTAGTGCCATTGGCTAGGGCTGGGTGCTAGGTTGGACTGGACGAGCTTGGAGCTCTCTTCCAACCTGCCTGATTCTGTGATTCTATGAAGCGAAATTTGCTGTTGAGCTGCTTCGGACATAAAGCCATCAGTTATCAGCTTCAGCTTCACAAGGGTCTCCTCAGACCAGCTCTCCAGGCTGTGCAGAGGCTGCAGCAGGTTGGCGAGGGTGGCTGAGGCTGGCAGCCAGCCGCGTCCCGCCGCGTCCTGCCTGCCTGCCGCTGGCTTCGTGCAGCACAACCTGCAGTGCTGCCTGCGCTTCCCCGGCAGCTAGGGAAAGAAAAGTGGAAACCGCTGAATTTCTGCTATGTTTCTATTCGTTTGAGGCAGAGAAGGGAGGGTTAGGAGCCGAGTAAGCCCGGGCAGGAGCAGCTGACAGCGCTTTAACTTGCCGAGGGAGAGCTGCCGCCGCTTGGCCGCGCCGAGCATGCAGGCAGCCGTAAAAAAAAATCAATCACTGCTCCCCGTGCCTAGAAATTAGCCTGGCATCGATTAGGCCCCACTTATCTGTTGTGTTTGTGACAGCAGGAAAATGGGCACCAGCTCCTCGCATTGATTTACTGCCCAATAAATAATTGCTATTCATTATTTATTGATTATAAACTCCCATAATCGTTTGGCTTGCTTCCTCCCTTCCCTGCGCTCCCCCGCCGCAGCTCTGCAGCTAGAAGCGAGCTGCTCCATCACCTTTGCAGGCACAAGGGGAGATGGCACTCAGCAGAGCTCTGTCAGGCCAGGAAGGGAGGGATGGTTTGCATCCCTCACCCCAGTACCTTTCACTGCTCCCCCTTTGAGCCCCCACCTGAGCTGAGTGTCTGCTTCTGGTGCTCCCAGCACAAGAAGGACATGGTACTGCTGGAGAGGGCCAGGAGCTGGAGAGGCTCTGCTGAAGGGACAGACTGACAGAGCTGGGGCTGGACAGCCTGGAGAGAAGAAGGCTCCAGGGAGAGCTCAGAGCTGCATTTCCGTATCTGCAGGGGAGCTGCAGGCAGGCTGGGGAGGGACTGTTCAGAAGGGCCTGTGGGGATAGGATGAGGGCAGTGGCTTTGAGCTAGGAGAGGGCAGATGGAGACTGCAGATGAGGAAGAAATTCCTGACAGGGAGGGTGGGGAGAGACTGGCACAGGCTGCTCAGGGAGGCTGTGGATGCTCCTTCCCTGGAGATGTTCCAGGCCAGGCTGGATGAGGCCTTGAGCAACCTGGGCTGGTGGGAGGTGTCCCTGCCCATGGCAGGGGTTGGCACTGGATGGTCTTGAAGGTCCCTTCCAACCCATCCCATTCCATGACTCTGTGAAATAGGTTAACAGAGAAGCAATCTCAGTTACTCAGAGAATGAAAGAATCTCAACTACTCAAAGAGGTTTTTTTTTTTCTATCTCCAAAGGACTTTTCTGTTTTTGTGGTGATAGTAAACACACTAAAAAAACAAACCCCAACCCCCAACCCTCTGATTAAGCCTCAAAGCACAAAAGAATCACATGAATTAATGCTGCTCCCTGGAACTTGCTTTGAGTGATCACCCTACAGTTGAGTACCAATGAACAATTCCCATAGCAACCCCTGCTGCCATATGGCACCAGAATCTACTCTCCTACCTTCAGGACAAAATCTTAACCAGGATGAAAAAAACCCCCCAATGTTTAAAAATAACACTTTCTGTAATTCTCAATTTTATCCTAGGGACAGGCTGGGAATACAAATGACCTTGCAGAGGAGGAGAGATCTTTTCACGCTCCATCTCTCATAGCTGCCCCCATGGAGCTTGGTTTGGAGAATAAACTCAGGGTAGGGTTCTGCATGTTGATGCCTCACCTCTGCCAATGCTGATAAATCCTGACAGTGGTGGTGAAAAGCACATACCAACGGTGTGAGAGGACATGCAGGGAAGAGTTGAACCTGTTCAATTCAGAGTCACAGAATGTTTGGGTTGGAAGAGACCTTCCTGGTCCAGAGAAGGGCAACCAAGTTGGGGAAGGGTTTGGAGAAGAGGGCTGGGGAGGAGCAGCTGAGGGAGCTGGGGGTGTGCAGTGTAGAGCAGAGGAGGCTGAGGGCAGAGCTCATTGCTCTCTACAGCTCCCTGAGAGGAGGTTGGGGTTGGTCTCTCCTCCCTAGTAACAAGGGATAGGATGAAAAGAAATGGCCTCAAGTTGCACCAGGGAAGGGTTAGGTTGAACTATAGAAGAAGCATCTTGCCTGAAAGGGTTCTCAGAGCCTGGCAGAGGCTGCCCAGGGAGGTGGCAGAATGCCCATGGCTGGAGGTGTTTCTCAGAGGCAGAGCTGTGGTCCTCTGGCTTAGACCCAGCCTGGCAGAGTGAGAGAATGGTTGGGCTGGAGGCTCTGAAAGGGCTTTGCTAATGAAACAATTGACTGAGTCTCTGCTAATCACCCTGCTCAATGAACTCTCTGTAGAGAGACTAAAATAAAGCTTGATACAAATATTAAAGGTGAACGAAACAGAGCAGAATCAATTCCAAAGTAGAGAAAAGAAGAGAGGGAGGGGGAGAGAGAGAAGGAAAGGAAGAGGGAGAGGGAGACGGAGAGGGAGAGGGAGAGGAAGGAGAAGGGAAAAAGAAGAGAGAGAAGAACAAAGAGGTAGCACAAGAGACTTTCAATATGAATCCAGTGAGCTTGAAGATCCTTCCCAGGCAGCACCACTCAATACTGCTATGAAGACAGATCTAAAAGATGGAGCCAGTGGTGTGAGGAGCATTAACTGGCTGAAAGAACAGAGGAGGGAATTCCACAGATGGGCAGACAGGAAATCCTCATACCAGCACAAACCACCCTGGGAGGCTCCCACCCATAGTCCACAGAACACCTCAAGGTGAAGTGGCTGTGGGGTTCAGCTAAGAGCCAGTGAGAGCCTCCTGCCTCTGGAATTTGTCCCATAGCCTAGGAAGAGTTTCTGGGAAAAATCTGCCTCTGGAAAGCTCTTGGTGCTGTGCTTGTTGTGAAGATGTCCTTTGTGCTAGAGGAGCCAAGCTGCCAGTCTTCAGCTTGGAGCTGCTGAAGGTCTTTTGAGCTCTCTTGGAGCCCAGCCACAGCATGTCATGGAGAGAATTTTCTGGTACCTAGCCTAGAAAGTACATCCTTGATGTATTGGTTTGGAGGTGTTTTTTTGGTGGCCTGAACTTCTGCATTCAGTTGGAGTTTCCCAAACACTCCAGGCTTCTTGCCCAGGTACATCACACTTCTGTAACCTAGCCAAGAGATTGATGAAGGTGAGATCAACCAAGGGCAGCTCATCATATGCTGGAAGCTTCTAGCCAGTTGGAAATGCCACCAAAGGCTTTTGTGCTTTCATTTGATGCTGCTGCACAAACTTCCTGTCAGCAGCATTGGGAGGGCACACAGACTTGGCTGGGAACTGTTGTGCTCCTCTTTGAGCTCTGCAAGTGGAGCTGGGCAGAAGGTTCAGCCAATGGGTTAGCTGGGGAGAAGCACTGGTGGTGGGTGAAAAGCTGGAGATGAGGCAGCAGTGTGTGCTGCCAGGTTGGATGACTCCTTGAGTGACCTGTTCTAGTGGGAGGTGTCCCTGCCTATGGCACAGAGGGGGTTGGGATTGGATGAGCTTTGAGGTCTCTTCCAACCTAAACCATTCTGTGATTCTGATTCTGTTATTCTATGATTCTGTGTTCAATGCCAGGCTGGATGGGGCCTTGAGCAGCCGAGTCTAGCTGAGAGGTGTCCCTAGGCACAGTGTGGAGGTTGGAGATGAGCTCTGAGGTCCCTCCCAACGTGAGCCATTCTGGGATTCTTTGATTCTGTGCCTTGCAGTGGCGCTGGGTTGCTCTTGGGCAGAAGGAACACTCTTGGCAAGGGTACAGGAGAAGTGTTGAGGCTGCTTTTACTAACTCTGATCCTCGTCTTGAGCCTGACGCTTGAAGAGGAGTGCTTCGAGAATCTATTTCTGTGATTGCTCATAAAAATGTAATTATATTCATTGTCTTCCAAGCCTACATTTTGCTGTCCCATTAGAGTAAGTCACAGCCACTATGCTTCTCTCTTCCCTCCAACCCCTGTGTTGCTACAAGCAAAATAAGATAAGGAGCAAATTTATCTGACAGGTGCCTGGTGAAACTCCTGCCTAACAAATGCCTTCGAAATCAGCAGTGAGGAAAAAAAAAAGAGGGGGAAAAAAAAAAATCAGCCTTTGGGAGATAAATCTCCAGAATTTGAAAGAGCCAGGGAGAAATTGCCAGAATAATCCCCTTGCATTGCCCAAAGCAAGATGTAAATGAAGGAGCAATACAGAAGGAGTGTAATGGAGCATGGGGAGGGGGGGGTTCATGCTTCCATTCATCTCCTGTAAACAGCTCCTCCACTCCACCTCACAGGAACAGTTACAAGAGGGTGGGAGATGTGAAATTATAAATATTAAGACAGCAGAAAATAAAAAGAAAAGAAAGAAAGAAAAAAAAAGCCCAACTCTTGTATTTTAATGAGACTTTTTTTTTTTATTGTTAGAAAGAGTTGCTAATTGCTATCTCATTTTCTAATTATCAACTTCCACAGGTAGAAAAAAGGGGGGGAAGAATGGAAAGGAAAAGAAAGGCTTTGGGCAAAGTCAGCAGGGGAGCTCCATGCTGTGTCTGTTGGCAGGAGATGTGAGCTGCCTGGTTGGCATGGCAGCAGTGCTCCCAGTGCTGTGCAGGGCATCAATATTTGAACACACCTCGGAACTCCCAGGCTCCTGCATCCCAAGGATGGAGCCTGGCACAGCTCCTGCTTCTTCCTCGCCCTGGGGAGGAAGTCTTTGTCCTCCTCTGCTCAACACTGCTCAGGACACAGCTTCAGTGCTGCCTTCAGTGCTGGGATTCACTCCAAGGAAGACATTGAGGGGCTGCAGAAGGTCCAGAGAAGGGCACAAAGCTGGGGAAGAGTCTGGAGAACAGGGCTGGGGACAGGGAACTGGAGGTGTGCAGTGTGGAGCAGAGGAGGCTGAGGGCAGAGCTTATTGCTCTCTCCAGCTCCCTGGGAGGAGGCTGCAGTGAGCTGGGTTTGGGCTCTGCTGCCAGGTGGCAACAGCCTCGCTTGGTGAATTCTGGATGGGCAGGAAAGCTGAGATCAGTTCATAGAATCATAGAATCCGTCAGGGTTGGAAAGGACCACAAGGATCAGCCAGTTCCAACCCCCCTGCCATGCCCAGGGACACCCTACCCTAGATCAGGCTGTCCACAGCCTCTGCCAGCCTGGCCAAAAACACCTCCAGGGATGTGGCCCCAAACACCTCCCTGGGCAACCCCTTCCAGGCTCTCACCACTCTCATGGTGAACAACTTCCTCCTCACCTCCGGTCTGAATCTCCCCACCTCCAGCTTTGCTCCATTCCCCCTAGTCGTATCACTCCCTGATAGCCTAAAAAGTCCCTCCCCAGCTTTTTTTTGCAGGCCCCCTTCAGATGCTGGAAGGGGCTGGGTAGCCTGGAGAAGGCTGAGAGGAGATCTCATGGATGCTTATAAATAGCTGAAGGGGAGGGTGTGTGTGTGTGGTTGTATAAGAAGGGGGCAGACTCTATTTGATAGTGTCCTGAGACAAGACAAGGGCCACAAAGTGCACACAGCAGATTCTACCTCAACACATCAGGGGAAAATTCTTTTCTGTGAAGGTGCTGAGGCCTGGAGCAGGCTGCCCAGAGGTGGAGTCTCCTTCCCTGAAGCCTTTCCAGATCCATCTGGATGCATTCCTGGGTGCCCTGCCCTGGGTACCCCTGCTCTGGCAGATGATCTCTGGAGGTCATTCCAGCCCCTGCCATTCTGTGACTCCATGAAGCACTCAGCTAGTGAGAACAGGACACAGGGAAGGAAACGTCTCCAAACCCACCCAATCAGTAACACTTGCGATTTCTGCTGAGCTCATGGCTGGGGCAATGCAATGTGAAGTGCACAGCTGATGGTGTGAGGCTGAGGATCAAGTCTGTGCAGCAGTCATTAGCAGCACCTCAATACTCAGCCTAGGCTGAGATGTGATTCTCCTACCCTTGCTCACACTCTTCTGAGTGTAAGGAGCCTTTACTGAGCCAGAGCCAAATATTCAATGTGAGGAAAGTAGAAAACTGGGGCCAGCACCTCAGTAGCAGCAGCCCAGCTGTTGTCACTTCATATCCCACTTAGTAGCTGGGCTGCTGAGGAGAGCAAATCCTACTTTGTCTTCTGTCTGCACTAAGTAAATGTCAGAGCAACTCAGAAGCACTGACAAGGTTCTTGTCTCTGAATATCAACTGCTTTTAACTCTGTCTCAGGCACTGCCTGCTTTGCCATGATTTAAAGACAGACAACATGGGTCTGCATTCCAGACTACAGGAAACCACAGCACTGACAGAGTCACAACAGCACCTTCCTTGATTTCAGAGCCCCAGAATGGATGGTGCAAGATCCTCAGGAGCAGACATCAAGCACATTGCAGAGGGTGAATGATCCAAGGGCTGGAGCAGCTCTGCTATGAGGACAGGCTGAATGAGCTGGGAGTGTGCAGCCTGGAGAGGAAAAGACTCAAGAGAGACCTAATAACAGCCTTCTAGTACCTGAAGGGGCTCCAAGCAGGCTGCAGAGGGACTGTTTTCAAAGGCCTGCAGGGACAGGACGAGGGCAATGGTTTGAAATGAGAGCAGAGCAGATTGAGGTGGGATGTGAGGAACAAGTTCTGCATCAGGAGGCTGCTGGAACACTGCAACAGGTTGCCCAAGGAGGTGATTGAGGCCTCAGCCTTAGAGATATTCAAGGTGAGGCTGGACAGGGCTGTGGGCAACCTGCTCCAGTGGAGGATGTCCCTGCTGAGTGCAGGGGGCTGGACTGCATGAGCTTTGGAGGTCACTTCCAACCCAGACCATTCTGTGATTCTGTGAAATTCTTGGCAGTGAGGGTGGTGAGACACTGGCACAGGCTGCCCAGGGAAGCTGTGGATGTTCCCTCCCTGGAGGTGTTCAAGGCCAGGCTGAATGAGGTCTTGAGCATCCTGTGCTGGTGGAAGGTGTCTCTGCCTGTGGCAGGGGCTTGGGACTGGATGACCTTGAAGGTCCCTTCCAGCCCATTCTGTGATTCTATGAACCTGGCAGCATTTTGAAGCTGCACAAGCTAAAGTTTGTGGGTGCATGGATGGGTCACCAAGCCCTGGGTAGCAGCCATTAATTGTCAAAGCTGTCATGCCTGACACCCATCATCAAATCCTGACCCTCTCTAGCTTCAAAGGCTTGCAAAGTCTTCACTGATTGCTTTGGAACAGCTACACAAAGTGTGAAGTTTCCCCCTGAATCTCCAATTTTCCAGCAAATTGCATCCAAAACGAGGGAAGCAGAGAGAAATTCCCACCTGCTTTGGGCTGCAGGAAACCTCAGCCCATCTATTTTCATCTACTTGTTTCTCCAACTAATTAATAAATGATTAGAGGGAAGATGACAGGTGAAGGCAGCAGTCAGACAGGAGTCAGGTACAGGCAGCTCTGCACTTTCTGACAGCTTGAGTTATTGGGTACACTTAAGATGATGGGAAAAGGGCAAAGAGATGGGTTAGGAGCTCAGGATTCTGCTGACTCTGCTGCCTTTTATGGTACCTTGCTAAAAGCTGGTTTCAGGAACACTGAATTCCTTCCCTTCCAAGCAAAGAAAACAGAACCAATAAATCATCTCAGGGGAGATGGTAGGCAGCACCTTAGCTTCTTTGACCTCAGCAGAGCTGTGATGGATGGAGCTGTGCAAGTCACTACTCAATGCTGAGAGACACACCAAAAGAATCATAGATTCATAGAATGGGTTGGGCTGGAAGAGATCTTCAAGATCATCCAATCCCAACCCCCTGTCATGGGCAGGGACACCTCCCACCAGCCCAGGCTGCTCAAGGCCTCATCCAGTCTGGCCTTGAACACCTCCAGGGAGGAGACATCCCCAGCCTCCGTGGGCAACCTGTGCCAGTGTCTCCCTGCCCCAGCTGGAAATTCCCAACATAGCAATCTTTGCCTTCCATGGAAACAGGAATGAAGCCTCACAGCCTATCTGCTGCATGGCTGCAAGACCACAGTGGAACCTCCAAGGCTTCCATGACATCTGAATTGGATGGAAGTGCTCCCTGCAGGCTGCAGCTTCTTCTACTGGGAGCCAACAGTTAGCAGCAACCTTCCCTGTGTGTTCTGTGCTGTTAATGCTGGGGATGCTCAGTGTCTTTATCAGTTACCTGGATGAAGGGACAGAGTGGACCCTCAGGCAGTTTGCTGCTGATACCAGACTGGGAGGATTGCCTAAACCACCATCAGGCTGTGATGCTGTTCAGCAAGGCTCAGGCTGGAGAGCTGGGCAAACATGGGTTAACAGTGGTGTTGAATGAAGTGATCTCCAGAGGTCCCTTCCAACCCTTGTCACGTGATTCTTCCACTCTTTTGGAATTCTTTTGCCTTTAAAATCCCACTCCAAAACTGCTACAGACTTCTTCAGAGCTCTCTGAACTCAAGCAGCTGTGCCACCATGGACTATAATCCTGTCAGGCCTCACAAACTAAGCAGATTCAAGCTGAATTAATAGTTGGAGAGCTCCAAGGAACACTTCCAATGTTCCAGCAAGTTTTTTAGTGCCTACTGACTCAGTGGGACACACTTTTCCATCTGAGTTAGTACTGAACCAATGCCCCAGCCAGGGGGGTTCTAAAAGACACTATAATTAGGATGCAAGAGGTTGGAGTACTCAGGAAGAGAGAAGAGAGCACAAAATATGGCCAATGTGGCTTGAGGTGGTTTAATGTCTGAAGAGTGGTGGGGGGAAAGCAGCTGGAAGAGACAAAAGAATGAAAAACAAACTCCTTTTCCTAGCAGGAAAATAATAATAATAATAATAATAATAAACCAAACCAGGGAGAATATAAAAAAATATATATCTTATGGTCAGCTAGTGAAATATGAAAGAGTTTGAAAGGCTGTTTGATGTGATGAGCTCCAGATCATTTTACTGCTGCATGTGATGAATTCCTAACAACATCTCCAGGAGGAAGAGCCAGCTGGAAACAGAGATAAGATTAATGCTCAGTTTGAAACAGAAAGGGAAGGGTTTGGAAGGGACCTCTGGAGAGCGAGTCCAACCCCCTCCTCCCAGCAAGGCAGCTTCACCTTGAGAAGGTCCCCATGGGAACATGTCCAGGTGGGGTTTGAAAGCCTCCAGAAATAGAGACTCCACAACCTCTCTGGACAGCCTGCCCAGGGCTCCAGTACCCTCAGAGTGAATATTTTTACCCTCAGCTCCAGATCATTCCCCTTTGTCCTGTCTCCACATCCTCAGGACAAGTCCCTCTGCAGCCTTCCTAGAATCATAGAATGGTTTAGGTTGGAAGTGACTTCAAAGCTCATCCAGTTCCAACCCCCTGCCATAGGCAGGGACACCTCCCACTAGAACAGGTTGCTCAAGGCCTTCCTGCAGGATCCTTTCAGCTCTGAGGTCCCCCTGGAGTCCCTCAGGCTGTTGTCACAGCAGTGCTGCAGCCTAGGCAGCCCCAGGGCTCTCCTCAGGGGCAGAGGTCCCCTCAGCATCCCTGTGCCTCTCCTCTCAGCATCCCTGTGCCTCTCTCCCCTCAGCATCTCTGTGCCTCTCTCCTCTCAGCATCCCTGTGCCTCTCTCCCCTCAGCATCCCTGTGCCTCTCTCCCCTCAGCATCCCTGTGCCTCTCCCCTCAGCATCCCTGTGCCTCTCCCCTCAGCATCCCTGTGCCTCTCCACTGGACTCCCTCCAGTCATTCCTTGTCTGGCTTCAACTGGGGAGCCCAGGACTGGATGCATCTTTCCAGGTGAGGCAGTTTTCTGGCACAGGCTGCCCAGGGAGGTGATGGTTCACATGCAAGGCTGGCTGGGTCTTGTGTGCCCAGCAGAACTGACTAATCTCAGGTGCCTGAAGAAATTCTCGGTGCCTAAATCCCTGTTATGCTTCTGGCCCTCAGGGCTTCAGCTCAAAATCTTGTCTAATGATATTAATAATGTGGAGAGAATTCCCAGATCCCTCGTGAGGCTCAGGGAGCAATTACTTGCAGAGGGCTTTGAAGATGGGAAGTGCTTTATCTTTATTAATAACATGGTACTAATTATTTAAAGGCAAATACTACTCCTGCTTTGCTCTTGAAGACCTAATTAATTCTTTAATTGTTTATTCCAACGATTAATCAAGGAATCGCAGCGTTTAAGGCAAGCTGGGTGGGCTATTGAGCTGTTGGGTTTGTGCCTGCTCACTGCAGGAGGGTTGAACAAGGTGATCCTTGAGGGTCCTTTCCAACCCTATCCAGTCTGCCAACCTGAGTCTGGGAATTTATTCTTCTGAAGAAAAAAATTAGGGATAAAAGAAGAGTGTCTCAGTCTGGCTATGAAAAAAGAGCATCCTCCTTACAGGGGACCTGGCTTTGTGCTCTCTCGAGGTCTCTACACTATCTTTGTGCTCTCTAGATCCCTACACTGGCTCTCTGCTCTCTCGAGGTCTCTACACTATCTTTGTGCTCTCTAGATCCCTACACTGGCTCTCTGCTCTCTCGAGGTCTCTACACTATCTTTGTGCTCTCTAGATCCCTACGCTGGCTTTGTGCTCTCTTGATGTCTCTTCTAATCCCTAGCATTCTGTGCTCCTATCTGAGCCTTCTGGGTGGTAGTTGGAGCAGCATCTGGGCACCAAGAACAACATGTGTTGAGGTATGGAATGGGTGAGGCACTGGCACAGGCTGCCCAGGGAGCTGGTGGAGTTCCCATCCTTGGAAGTGTTCCAGACAGGTGTGGCCACAGCACTCGGGGCCATGGTTTGGTGGCCATGGTGGGGCTGGCTTGATGTGTTGGACTGGATGACCTCACAGGGCTTTTCCAACCACAACAATTCCATGATCCTATATTCTTTGCATGCCTGCAGTGTAAACCTTGGTTTAAAGCTGATTTTGCTTTGAGCTTTCCAGCTGCTGTCTAAAAAAATACCAGGAGCAGTTCAGCCTCACTCTGCATTCAGAGATTCCTTCAGCTGTGTGTGAGGAGCTGCACAGACTCCTGTTACCAAGTGTAGTTAGACTGTGTCTGAACAGCTCCAGCTAGGAAATATAGGTCAAGCCTAATGAAATCAGTGGGGAATGGCTCTTATGTTGAGGAGCTGTAAAACAGAAGAGAGTGAAAATGAATTTCAGCTCTGGTGTCTAGTTTGAGAGTTACAGATTGCACTGGCTTGGAAGGGACTCTCCAAGGTCATCTTGTCCAACCCCCCTGCAGTCAGCAGAGACACCTCCAGCTAGTTCAGGTTGCTCAGAGCCTTCTTGAGCCTGATTTTGAGTATCCCCAGCTATGGGTCCCCAACTAGCACTCAGCACCCTGGTGGGGAACAGGATTTATGGGGGCCCACAGGTGTTGGTGACAAAACCAGCAAGGGGCAAAGAAAGGAAGAGCAGCACAGCAGCTGCAGCTGCAGCTCAGGTTGTTTGGCTTTTACATCTCCTACTTTTTAAGGAGCTGGTTTGAAGCCCCCTTAATGATCTGTGCTGGGCTTCCCTGCTCTTCAGCAGCGCCTTGCTTGTGCGAGCTGAGGCTGTTTCACGTGTTGAGAGGAGGGCTTGGGCTGGTTGGAATCTCAGCCTGCTGACAAGTTAGGAAACAATGCCCCTCTCTAATTCTGTGCCTTCAATTATTTCTCCCAACTAGCGCTCAGCACCCTGGTGGGGAACAGGATTTATGGGGGCCCACAGGTGTTGGTGACAAAACCAGCAAGGGGCAAAGAAAGGAAGAGCAGCACAGCAGCTGCAGCTGCAGCTCAGGTTGTTTGGCTTTTACATCTCCTACTTTTTAAGGAGCTGGTTTGAAGCCCCCTTAATGATCTGTGCTGGGCTTCCCTGCTCTTCAGCAGCGCCTTGCTTGTGCGAGCTGAGGCTGTTTCACGTGTTGAGAGGAGGGCTTGGGCTGGTTGGAATCTCAGCCTGCTGACAAGTTAGGAAACAATGCCCCTCTCTAATCCTGCGCCTCCAATTATTTCTTACCCGTTTGATGAGTTGCCTTTCCCTACGCCATGCATAATTCAGTGTTATTAATGTCTCAGGCATTCCACGTGCCCATGAATATTACAAGGCAGCCCCTGGAAGCAATATTTTGATGCCTTCGCGTGGCAGAATCCGTTGGTTAATTATTCAAAACGTTTGCTATTAAGCAAATAATCTCTATCTGACCCAAAAGCTCACCTTTGTAGAACAGCTCATTAAAGAAGACAGCATTAATTGCTGAGAGAACTGAGTGCTGCCGTCTGCAGAGAGCTGTGAGGAGGATGAGGGCCTGCAGCATCTCTCCAGTGAAGAAAGGCTGAGGGACTTGAGGCTTTTTAGCCTGAAGAAGAGCAGCCTGAGGGGAGCTGAGCAGTGCTGAGCAATGCCTCAAGGCTGGGGGGCAGGAGGATGGGACCAGATTGATTCAGTGGTGCCCAGTGCCAGGACAAGGGGCACAACGGGCACAAATTGAACTATCAGAAGCTCTGCCTGAACATGAAGAGGAATTTGTTTACTTTGGGGGTGGTGAAGCACCAGGCTGCCTAGAGAGGTGGCAGTCATCCCAAACTCATTCCTGTGCAAGCTGCACTGGGTGACCCTGCATTAGCTGAGGGATTGGACTGATTGACCTCCAGAGGTTACTTCCAACCTCTGCCCTTCTGCCATGCTCTGACTCAAACACACTAAAACAATGTAGCTATAGAAAGCAACCTGAACCCGACCCCTGACACAGATCTGGAGCAACCTGACCTAGAGCCATGCCACTGATCTGGAGCCTCCTGACCCAGAGCCATGCCACTGATTTGGAGCAACCTGACCTAGAACCATGCCACAAGACCTGGAGCTACCTGACCCAGAGCCATGTCACAAATCTGGAGCAACCTGTCCCAGAGCTGTGCCACAAGATGTGGAGCAACCTGTCCCAGAACCATGCAACAGATCTGGAGCCTGATCAATCCCCACCAGCCTGAGTTGGTGGAGCCAGGGCCAGGAGATGAAGTCAGTGAGCAATCACAAATAAACCAGCAGCACCTCGCTGGGGACTGAAATGCAAACTGAAGCAGAACTAATACAAGCCTGAGATAAAATAACCCTGAAGTTAGACAGATCAAGCACAGAGACAAACCCCACTCTAAACAGGATCTGTGTCTCATTATCTACTTAGGAGAGCTTCTGCTTATTAATTATTGATTGAACAATCCCTCCCCTTAGAAATTCCCTGCCTGAGAACCGAGGAGGGTGCACAGCTTCAGCAGAGCTAACATCTCCTCCTTCAGGATTCAAAGCACTTCATCAAGCAGTGATACCAACAGCACTGTGATGAGCTTGAGTGTTGGAAGGCCACCAAGGGAACCTGAGAAGCTTCTTCAGCAACTGAGGGTGGAGGCAATGTGGAGCAGGATGTGGATAGCACCAGAGCTGCAGAGTTAGAGAGGAGCTGGGTTCCGTGATGGCTTCCTGCCACAGTTCTATGGCAACAAGTTACCAATCTAAGGGGTAACAGATAACAACTGACCTCCAAATCTATCTGGTGAAGATGTTAACCCTTTCCAAAGGCAGCTCCAGAACATGCCAGAGCTGTGGATTCCTCCAGTCACACAGCAGCAGCCTGCCAGCATCTCTCATATTATGTCTCATCAATTATTTATTTCCTAACCCAAAGCCACCACATCCCCAGATCCAATTCACGAGCAGGACCTGAGTGTTGCTCAGGGCCCTGAGTTAGTTAGCTCTGCTAAATAGTGAATTAAAGTTTAATTTAGACCTCTCCTTATTTTTAAAAAAAGAGAAATAATGAGGTGCTGGTAGAGGACACCAGGCTTAAATTCGCTGCAAGCAGCAGCACAAGGAGCACTGCTGCTGCTGCTTAAGGGTCTGTGGGTTGTGATACTGTAAATAAAATGTCATTTATTTTCCTCCAGCCCAGGAAAATAATGAGTGATATTTATGGTGGCCTCTTCCAGCAGTTCCTCTGAATTCAGGTTTTCCTTCACCTGCCACTTCACGGAGGTCAGCTGCATTCACCTCCTCGGCAAGCTGCAGACTGCTAATGCCAGGACTGAATTAAGTGAGGTGCTGGTTACAGGAGTGCTGGTGGGAAAAGCTCTGAGAGAGGAAATTCACCTTATGGTACCTGTTAACTTTGCATAGAATCAGAAAGGTTGGAAAAGACCTCTTAAGAGCATCCAGTCCAACAAGCAACCCAGCCCCACCACGGCCACAGAACCCTGGCCCCAAGTGCCATGGCCACACCTGTCTGGAACACCTCCAGGCATGGGGACTCCACCACCTCCCTGGGCAGCCTCTGACCATTGGCACCAGAGAAATTTTTCCTCCTCTCCAACTTAACCCTGTCCTGGCACAATTCCAGGCCAGTTCCTCCTCTTCTCTCACCTGAGAGCAGGCAGCAGAGCCCAAGCCCAGCTCACTGCAGCCTTCTCTCAGGGAGGTGGAGAGAGCAATGAGCTCTGCCCTCAGCCTCCTCTGCTCCACACTAAACAATACCAAGCTCACTCCAGCCTCCTTTTCACCTTGCTCCAGCCTCCTTTCAGGTAGAGCTGTGACTTCTTATGACAACTCCTTTTGTACTGGTCAGAATCAAACAACAAAGGCAGAAGTGGTTCACTGCAACCTCCAGCAAGTGCAATCTGTTAGTGCAGGCATTGCTGTTTTTCCACGACCCCATCTATTTGACTAACACATTGCTTGTGATCCAGCTTTGCTTCCCTGCACCAATCCCATGGTAGCTGCCTGATTTATGGCAGCTTCACCATGGAGCTGCAGCTGAGCATCTCCTGACACCTCTGCGAGCTCCCTTGCAAGTCAATGAGAGCTCTGCAGGAAATCCAGGTGCAGAGTAGCCCGAAGATCACTCTGCTTTAGGAGAGCTGGGACAGGGCAGGGCTCTCAAAGCTTGAGGCAGCATCCAGCAAGCTCTGACAAGCAATACTTGGGTGGTGTGCATGGTTTCTTGTGCTGTTTGCAGCAGCACACAGTGAGCTGGTCATAAAATGGCCTGAGAGTAGAAATAATTCCTACCTCCATCCAATTCTGTATGGCATCAGCTGTCTGAATTTCATAGAGTCATGGAATGGGCAGGAAGGGACCTTTAAAGGTCACCTAGTCCAACCCTCTTTGGTCATCAGGGACACCCCCAACTAGATCCTACCATTGATGAAATATTCAGCAAAGCTTCACCCTTCAAGGTGCTGAGCACCTGCTGAGGGCAGGATTTTGCTTTCAGACTTACTCTTATTGAAGCTAACATTAAAAAGCAGCTTTCTAAGGGCTTGGAAATTCCTCCCAGGCATCACCTTGTGCTCAGGGGTATCTATTTTATCTTCTTAGTGGTTATGCCAAGCTTGTAGGTGTTGTCTGAGTGACTTTGTGAGCTACAGTGAGAAATGAAAGGAGGAGCAAGGCTGGAGACAGTGCACAGAACAGACTAATGAACACTCACTGGCAGAGAGTGCAGCTTGCTGCAGTCTGCACTCATTTTCATAATGAAGCTGCTGGATCTTTGAAATAAAAATACTAAGCAGTGCATTTCCCCACAATTTCCTGGTTTAATGTTGATAAAAGTACCCTGCGTATGCCTTAAATGGATCACAGAATGGTAGAGGCTGGAAGGGACCTCTGGAGATAGAGTCCAACTCCCTGCCAAGGCAGTTTCACCTGGAGAAGGTCACACAGGAAGATGTGCAGATGGGTTTGGAATGACTCCAGAGATGAAGACTCCAGCATCTCTCTGGGCAAACTGTTTAAGTGCTCCATCACGTCTTACAGAGAAGTTCCTCCTCGTGTTCAGGAGGAGCTTCTGATGGTCCAGTTTGTGCCCATTGTGCCCCTTGTCCTGGCACTGGGCACTACTGAACAGAGCCTGGTCCCATCCTCCTGCCCCCCAGCCTTGAAGCATTGCTCAGCACTGCTCAGCTCCCCTCAGGCTGCTCTTCTCCAGGGCAAGCAGCTGCAGGGCTCTCAGTCTTCAGCCCCTAAGAACGTACATCCTTGCTGTGGTGCAGGAGCTGACAGGACCTGTCCTGGCACTGGGCACCACTGAGCAGAGTCTGGCTTCACCTTCCTGCCACTGAGGCTTTGGCCCGAGAAAGAGAGGAAGAAAACAATTTCTGCTGTGTTTCAGAGTGGTGAAAATTGATGAGAAAGGGGAAAAGAGAGACTATTTATTGCCTTTGCTGGCTCCTGACATCATGCTTGTCATGCTCATATTCATCTCTTTTTATCTCACTGTCTCAGAAGGCATCAGGAAAACACAAAAGGAAATCAACCTCTTGTAGCTATATTATGCACATGCAAAATAAATACCTGGGAGCAGGTTAAGCAGCAGAGAAAAGGAATTGAAGCTATCAACTGCCACAAAAGAATCTAAAACCTGACAAAATGCCAAAGAAGAGAATTCAATAAATTATCCCCAGAAATGCATACACCTGAAATGTCTTTTTCCTCTCTAAACGGCAGAAGCTTTTGTCCTCCTCTCGCTCTGCACTGCCTCATCTTCATCACCCTAAGCCTGAAGTCACTACAGCATTGTTTCAGAGAACAGAATTGTTCAGGTGGAGAACACCTTTGAGATCATCCAGTCCAACCACAACCAGCCAGCCTGGCCTGGAACATCTCCAGGGATGGGCCTCAACCACCTCCCTGGGCAACCTGTTGCAGTGTTCCAGCAGCCTCCTACTGCAGAACTTGTTCCTCACATCCAATCTCAATCTGCTTTGCTCTCATTTCATACCTTTGCCCTCGTCCTGTCCCTGCAGCCCTTTGGGAACAGTCTTTCTGCAGCCTGCTTGGAGCCCCTTCAGGTACTGGAAGTGCTCTGAGTTCTCCCTGGAGCCTTCTTCAGGCTGAATGCCTCCAGCTCCCTCAGCCTGTCCCCACAGCAGATGAGGTCTCCTCAGAGCAGAGCAGAGGGACAGGATCCTCTCTCCATCTCTGCCCATACTGCTGTGGATGCAGCCCAGGCTGCCCTTGGCCTTCTGTGAAGTGCCCATTGCTGGCTCCTGCCCAGCTTCTTATCCCCCAGCACCCAAGCCCTTCTCTGCTCACTCTCATCACCCCCAGCCTGGACTGACAGTGAGGACAGTTCTGTCCCAGGTGCAGGGCCCTTCATTTGCTCTTGTGGAACTTCATGAGGTTCACCTGGCCCCACCTCTGCAGCTCGTCCAAGTCCCTCTGGATGCCAGCCTGTCCCCCTGGCATATCGACAGCACCGCTCAGCTTGGGGTCACCTGCAAACCTGCTGCTGGTGATCTGACTGCCTGTAGCACTGATAACAATACGAAACAGGACTGAAACGGTTCTGTGATTCTCAATGGCTGGTAGAAGAGCAAACCTGAGTCTTCTTCCAAGCCCTTCAGGACCGTGCAGCCTCTCAGCTCAAATTCTACTGAATTTGGACCTAAGAGAAATAACCTCCAAACATAAGTATGCTCAGGAGATGGAGCCTGAAAATTGAGCATTTCAAAGACTATGGAAATGCATTTTTCTGCAAATCACCTCTCTGCCCAGAGGATTGCTCATCCCTCCTGCCCTGCAGCTGGGGGTTAGCAGCTTTCCAGGTTTTCAATTAAAGGATTTGTGTTTCAACAAGCTGCTTGGTTTGCTGTTGTATCTCCTCCACACTGACAGGTGAATACTTTTGGATACGGTTGTAGGAGATCAACCAAAACACTTCTGTGAGTCTCCAAATGCTATTGAAAAATGATAGCAACAAAATATTAGCACTCAGTTCTCATCAGCTACAAGAGGAAAACTAAGAAGAGCAGAGTTTATTGCATGGCTTGGGGAGCAGCCTGGAGGAGAAGGCCTTGGAGGTGTCAGTTGGTGCCAAATTGCCCAGGAGGCAGCACTGGTCGCTGGCAGCCCAGAGGCAGCTGTGTGCTGGCTGCAGCCAGAGCAGAGAGAGCAGCAGCAGCACAGGGAGGGGATTCTGCACCTCTGCTCTGCTCTGCTCAGACCCCACCTGAAGCACTGCCTCCACTGCTGGGGCCCACAGGGAAGGCCATAGAGATGCTCAAATGGATGGAGAACCCTGCCAGGGGCAGGCTAGAAGAGATGGGGCTGTTCAACCTGGAGAAGAGAAGGCTCCAGGGAGACCTTAGAGAAGCCTCCCAGTACCAGAAGGGGCTCCAGGAGAATCATAGAATGGTTTAGGTTGGAAGAGACCTCAAAGATCATCCAGTTCCAACCCCCTGCCACAGGCAGGGACACCTCCCACTAGATCAGGTCGCTCAAGACCTCATCGAGCCTGGCCTTGAACACATCCAGGGAGGGAGCAGACACAACCTCTCTGGAGAGCTGGAGAGGGACTTTTGACAAGGGCTGGGAGTGACAGTACGAGGGACAATGGCTTTGAGCTGGGAGAGTGAGACAAAGTGGAGATGAGGGAGAAATTCCTGACAGTGAGGGTGGGGAGACACTGGCACAGGTTGCCCAGGGACGCTGTGGATGTCCCTTCCCTGGAGGTGTTCAAGGCCAGACTGGATGAGGTTTGGAGCAACCCGTGCTGGTGGGAGGTGTCCCTGCCCATGGCAGGGGTTGGCACTGGATGACCCAACCCACCCCACGAACCCATGAGCGTTCCTCCCTTTGCCAGCAGAGTCTGTCAAAAGGCAAAGCAGTTCCCAGCCATTGCCTCTCACTCCTCACACACACACACAAAAGGCAAAGCAGTTCCCATCCATTGCCTCTCAGTCCTCACACACACACACAGAGCAGCAGCCCAAGCAGACAGCTCAGCAGCCTGCAGACAGCTGCCACAGTTTGCATCAGTTGGGATCACAGATGCAAGAAGCTTCACTTGCCTGAGCTCTGCGGGACCCTGTCCCGACGCCAATGCCATCCTGGTTGTTAGCAAATCACTCACAAGAACCCTCACTAACGACTCTGTTGATGGGGATGAGTACTTCAGAATGAGGAAAAAAACCCAAACCCTTACAAGCACCAGATGCAGACAACAGACAAACCAAACAGATCTCAGCTTCAGGCTGATCATTGTGGTGCACATAAAAATATTGTGACCTGCTGCTGGTCAAAGCCCACAGCTGCACTCCGAGTTTGAAATCTGCCAGTGAGGAGCTTGTCCTTATTTTAGCTAAGAAAGGCTAAAGAGGTGAACAGCCTCAATTAAAGAATTGTTTCAGCTGGAAAAGCCCTCTGAGACCTTCCAGCCCAACATCAACCCAGCCCCACCATGGCCACCAAACCACAGCCACAAGGGCCATGGCCACACCTTTCTGCATCTCCAGGGATGGGGACTCCACCACCTCCCTGGGCAGCCTCTGCCAGTCCTCACCATTCTTGTACCAAAGACATTTTTCCTAGTCTCCAACCTAACCCTCCCCTGGCACAATTCCAGGCCAGTTCCTCTCCTTCCCTCACCTGAGAGCAGGCAGCAGAGCCCAAGCCCAGCTCACTGCAGCCTCCTCTCAGGGAGCTGCAGAGAGCAATGAGCTCTGCCCTCAGCCTCCTCTGCTCCACACTGCACACCCCCAGCTCCCTCAGCTGCTCCTCCCCAGCCTTCTTCTCCAGACCCTTCCCCAATTCTACGATTCTATGATTCTAAGATTCTAAGATTCTATGATTCAATGATTCCACAATTCTATGATTCAATGATTCTACAATTCTATGATTCAATGATTCTACAATTCTATGATTCTATGATTCCACAATTCTACTATTCTATGATTCTACAATTCTGTGATTCTATGATTCCATGACTCTACAATTCTGATTCTACAATCCTATGATTCTACAATTCTATTATTCTACAATTCTCTGCTTTGCACCCTCCCTTAAGGCATTGGTGAGGGCTGAGTAGGTCCCCTCTCAGCCTGCTCCTCTCCAGGGCTCCTCCAAGGAGAGCTGCTGCAGTCCCCTCAGCACCTTTACTTGCAGAACCTCTTCCTCACATCAGGCAAAGCAATGAAATTCAGAATATTCCTTCCCTGGCAATGATGCCAGGAGAAAGCAAACAAGTTGGATTTACCAAGCTGACAGAAAAAGCCAATTCCTTATTATTTTAAGTTCATTGCAATAACCCAAATCTCACTGCAGAGTAATTAGACGAGATCCAAGCGAAGTAATCAAACTGCAGCTGAAGCTGCTGTACTTCACCCTCAGTGCTGCTCCCTTTCCTCTTCTCCCACCATGAAAAATGATATTAATTTCCCAGTTAATTAGCATGCATTGTCACTCTGAAAGCTGCCATCGCATCCAACCTGCTCCCCACCAATTTTAATTAAACAAACAACTCAGGGCAGAGTACAGCAGGAAACACCCCCCCCNCCAAAAAAAAAAAAAAAAGATTAAAAAAAAACAAAGCAAAGTAAGCAAAAAAGCCAACCACAATAAAAAGAGGTTGGAGCAAATTCGCACTGAAGATGCTTACCCAAGAATTCTGAGGGCCCTAAATCAGAGTGGATCAGCAAAACAAGCATTTGCATCTAAGAAGCAGTCAGTCAGTGAGGGAAATGTTCTTTTGGAAAGGCATTTTCAGTGAATGACAGGGGAAAACCCAGCACTGTTCTGAGTGGCTTTGGTGAGCTGCAGGGCTGGAACAGGGCAGGGCTGCTGCAGGGCCTGCTGCCACTCAGCAGGACTCCTGCAGACCTGAGGCTCTCAAGGTGCTGATGGCACTGAGGCAGTCACACCTTGGGCTGCTCTGCTCTTAATGTAGGTTCATAACAGCAGAAATCATGGAAACAGAGAATGGTCTAGACTGGAAGAGGCCTTAGACATCATTTACCCCAGCCCCTGCCCCATCACCTCCCACCAGCCCAGGTTGCTCAAGGCCTCATCCAACCTGGCCTTGAACACCTCCAGGGAGAGGACATCCACAGCCTCTCTGGGCAATCCATTCCAGAGAATTTCCACTCTTGTAAAGAGGATCTACAAGATCCACCTTCAACCATATCCCCAAGCACTACATCCAAACCACTCTTAAACACATCCAGTCTGGATTACTCCATCACCTCCCTGGGCAGCTCATTCCAGTGCCTGACCACAAATCATTCAACCCCTGCCTGGATGTGTTCCTGGGCAGCCTGCTCAAGCTGCCCCTGCTCTGGCAGTGGGGCTGGACTGGATGACCTCCAGAGCTCCCTTCCAGCCCCTGCCATTCTGTGACTCTGTGACAGAATAAGCACTGGGATTGCTCTAAGTTCGCTGACTCTTGCTGGAAAACACAATGCAAGAGTGAAATAAAAAAATCAGTTTTGTCTTCTCTGGAGAGAACTGATTTGATGAAACTGAGATGAGAAAGTTGGACATCAGGGACCTAAAATTTATTAGGTGAAGGTCTCAAGGTGTGGGGGTTTCACATTTACATTCAGTCCAGACCTTTACATCCCTCTTTTTTTATACATAAGTGGATAAGTTAAGGGCAATGAATGGAATGATTTTGGTTTAATCTCTGTCTTTCATTTTACCCAAAGGGATATTTAAACTTTGGTTTGAAATATGCATTAATCCTGCCCCCACAGCACTGCTAGGAACAAGGCTTGGCCAGAATATAGATAAATCACCCAAAAAATGGAGCTGCAATCATCCAGGCTTAACATTTGTGCTCTAATCTGGGCAACATCTCCATGTGGATGGTTGACACAAGCAGAGTGAATCAATGTTTCTGTCTCCTGCAGTGCCCCTGCCTGTGCACCCCCATGCTCAGACACAGCCTAACATGGAGAAGTGTGCATGGAAAAGCCTAACGTGAGGCCATTTACACTTTCTAGATGGATGGAAATAGAAATAGAGTTCCCCCTGCCCCCCCAGAGTGATCCTGTGCTAAAACAGGAGCACCCACAGCAGCTTGGACAGGAAGACATTCAGGAGGGTATGGAAAGCCTCCAGAGCAGACTCCACAACCTCTCTGGGCAGCCTGCTTCAGGGCTCCAGCACCCTCACAGTGAAGAAGGTTTTCCTTCAGTTCAAGAGAACTTCCTAGGTTCCAGTTTGTGCCCATTGGCCCTTGTCCTGCCTCTGGGTACCACTGAGAAAAGCTTTTCATGTTGCAGCAGGGTACCAGAGAAACCAGCAGCAGGAGTGGCTTGTGGCAGCATGGCCTGGTGATGTCCCATCTGCCTCTTTTCTCTGGACATCCTTTTGATGCCAAGAGGGGAAAATCATGTGGTGATAGGTTGGACTCAATGATCTTCAAGGTCTTTTCCAACCTGGTTCATTCTGTGATTCTGTGAAATGGCCTCATGTTGCCCCAGGGGACAGTTTGGAGAGGAGAAATGTCTTTGCTGTCAGAGTGGTTAGGGGCTGTCAGAGGCTGCCCAGAGAGGTGGTGGAGTCCCCGTGCCTGGAGATGTTGCAGACAGGTGTGGCCATAGCACCTGGGGCTGTGGTGGGTTTGGGTTGCTGGTTGGGCTGGCTGCTCTTCAAGGGCTTTAGTAAGCACTCATTGCTTCTCTGACTCATTTACAGCCTACCTGTGTCCCTGGGAAGCCACCTGAGCAGCCTACAAGGAAAGCTGCCAGCACAGAGGCAAATTGCTTCTGGATGCCTCTCAGCTTCCCCTTCTCCAGCTTGAATAATCCCAGTGCTCTCAGCTGCTCCTCACCAGAGGAACCCTGCAAGGAGAAAGCCTTTTCTCTCTCTCTGCATTGGCACACTTTGAAGAAGGTTCCCTTAGCAGGCAGCCAGCCAGAACCTAGTGAATGGAGGGAGAATGGAGCAAAGCTGGAGGTGGGGAGATTCAGATTGGATGTGAGGAGGAAGTTCTTCACCATGAAAATGGTGAGACCTTGGAATGGGTTGCCCAGGGAGGTGGCAGGGGCCACATCCTTGGAGGTGTTTGCAGCCAGGCTGGCAGAGGCTGTGGGCAGCCTGCTCTAGGGTAGGGTGTCCCTGGGCATGGCAGGCGGGGTTGCAACTAGATGATCCTTGTGGTCCCTTCCAGCCCTGACTGATTCTATGATCCTAACCCTGAAGGGTGTTTTTCCCATTCCAAGCAGGACCTTTAGTGGTCAGGTTTGCCTACACCTACATCCACAGGGGCTTTGGATTTCTCCTGCTTTGCTCCACACAGCTCTTGGTATGCACAAAGCAGAGGTTGTAAAATGTTACCTTGATCATGCTGTGGTGATTCCTCCTCCTTGGAAGGCCATGAGTGACTACAGGGAATGCAAGGTCACCAGGAAGACACCACAGGTACTGTGCTGCTCTGCAGCCCTTCCATGGCTTGCTCTGCATGCTGGGAGCTGCACCAAGAGAAATGATAAAACTTTATGCAGCACATAAAAAAAGCAGAAGACACCTGACAGTGGTTAGGATGGAGTAAGGAAAGAGGAGAGCAATTAGGGAGGATGCTGAAAGAGAAGAGGAGTTAAATTAATTTTTTTCATCTGTCTACTATCAAAAGGGCTACAGGGAAATCACTCTTCCAAGGGCACTTTTCATATGGCCTTAACAAAATGATGGCCTCCAAGGAGGAAGTTATAGAGCAACTTAAAAACTTAAGCGTGGTAAATCACTAAGCCCAGATAAAACTCATTCGAGGGTTGTGCAGGAACTGAAGAGTGAAGCAGAGAAGTTACTGGCAAAGATATGCAGGGCATCGTTAAAAAAGAACTGTGTAAAGGTGCGTGGCACTGGGCAGGGTGCTGAGAGCAGCCCTGAAGGAAGAGCTTTGGGGGTGCTGGGTGCTGAGCAGCTCCCCAGGAGCCAGCAGTGCCCTCATGCAGCCCAGCAGGCAGCTGTGTGCTGGGCTGCAGCCAGAGGAGTGTGGGCAGCAGGGCAGGAGAGGGGATTGTGCCTCTGGGCTCTGCTCTGCTCAGACCTCACCTCCAGCCCTGCCTCCAGCTCTCTTAAGATGGGCACCCCAGAAGGCAACCTGCACCTTAGCCCAGTAAAGCAGGGTTTGCTAAAGCAGGGGCATGTAGAGGTTGCCCTTCTCCAGCAGAGCTTGTAAGTCAGCTTCAGCTACTTCATGACAAAAACAGGTGCCCAGAAATTGTTTACCTTTGGGCTGAACCGACAACCACATTCCTAATTGGATTAAGCTGGAGAAGGAATTAAACGTGGCTCTGCGGGCAAAAGGCCACCGAGATCCACGCTGTGACCCCAGAAAAGTCTCTGCACCTTTCTGAGCCTCAGCTTTTCCAATTTCTTCCCTTCTCATTCATTCTGCCTCTTTAATAGAACAGCAAAGGGTGATAATAGCTCACTGTGGGCTTCACAGCTTTAAATAATTAATGGCATCAAACTTTTGAACTCATCAAGGAGGAAAAAGGTCAATCAATCAGCAACAGCAGAGGATGACATTCTCAGCACATTGTGAAGCCTCTTTTTGCCTGGGAGAGAAGTTGCTGAATAGCAGCTGAAGGTACTGAACAGCAAGAAGTGTGACCAGGAGGCTAAGGGAGGGGACCCTGCCCCTCTGCTCTGCTGGGACCCCACCTGCAGCACTGTGTGACCAGCAGCACGGGGAGGGGATCCTGCCCCTCTGCTCTGCTTAGCTCTGCTGGGACCTAACCTGTAACACTGTGTGGCCAGCAGCACAGGGAGGGGATTCTGCCCCTCTGCTTTGCTCTGCTGGGACCCCACCTGCAGCGCTGTGTGACCAGCAGCACAGGGAGGGGATTCTGCCCCTCTGCTCTGCTCTGCTGGGACCCCACCTGCAGCACTGTGTGACCAGCAGCACAGGGAGGGGATTCTGCCCCTCTGCTCTGCTCTGCTCTGCTGAGACCCAACCTGCAGCACTATGTGACCAGCAGCACAGGGAGGGGATTCTGCCCCTCTGTTCTGCTCTGCTGAGACCCCACCTGCAGCACTGTGTGACCAGCAGCACAGGGAGGGGATTCTGCCCCTCTGCTCTGCTCTGCTGAGACCCCACCTGCAGCACTGTGGGACCAGCAGCACAGGGAGGGGATTCTGCCCCTCTGCTCTGCTCTGCTGAGACCCCACCTGCAGTACTGTGTGACCAGCAGCACAGGGAGGGGATTCTGCCCCTCTGCTCTGCTCTGCTGAGACCCCACCTGCAGTACTGTGTGACCAGCAGCACAGGGGGGCATCCTACCCCTCTACTCTCCTGGGACCCCACCTGCAGCACACCCATGACCACTAGACCATGTCCCTGTTTCCTGAATGCCTCCAGCACCTCCCTGGGCAGCCTGTGCCAGCACTCTTCCATCATCAGCTTCATTGGCTGAAATTTGCATTTTCATCTTGCTAAACCTTTCAGTGTTTTACCTTTTAAAAGTCAAACACAGCTCAACATTTACAGCTTCTGTGGGATGGGTTGGTAATGGCTGTCAAATAATAATCATAAAAGACACTTAGCTTGCTGCTGGGCTTTGCCTCCGTTAAAAGAAGGACTTTTAGCACTGCTGCTGCACAACAATTTGTACAAAGGATCTGAAAGGTGGCGGTTGGGGATCCATGTGGCAATATATAGGGACACTTTTTTTCTTTATTAAGTTTATTTTGATGGGTTTGACCTTTCCAGCAAGAGTCAGAGGCATTAAAGAATCATTGCTGGGACTCCTCTTCCAGCAGCATTTTCACAGGGCATTGCATGCCCGGGATGAATGTCACTGCTCAGAGCTCTGTGTCCTGAAAATAAGGAGCTCCACTGCTGCCATGACAGCACTGCAGGGACAGACAAACATGGCTGGGACCTGCTTTCCTTCACCTGCTGGCCTGCATCTACTGCTCTTGCTGTAGAGCCACTGTCTAGGGAGATAGCAACAGCAGAAGGAAGAGCCTTGAGGGTGTTGGGTGCTGAGCAGCTCCCCAGGAGCCATCAGTGCCCTCATGCAGCCCAGCAGGCAGCTGTGTGCTGGGCTGCAGCCAGAGGAGTGTGGGCAGCAGGGCAGGAGAAGGGATCCTGCCCCTTGGCTCTGCTCTGCTCAGACCTCACCTCCAACCCTGCCTCCGTCTCTGGTGTCCCCAGCAGAAGAAGGACACAGAGCTGCCCTGCTCCACTTCCAAACCACTGCCCTGGTCCTATCACTTCAAGCCCTGGTGACTGTGCTGACTGCAGGAGTGTTGGACAGGATGACCTTTGAGGGTCCCTTCCAAGCCAATGCAGTGTGTGAATGTGCTGACAGCTACAAGCAGCCCTGGCTGGTGTCAGTGACTATCACTTTTGGAGGGTCTCAGTGTCCCAGGGTCTCCTTGCAGGTCAGTTGGGTTCATTATGGGCTCTGTAAGCTGGGGATTGCCTTCAGCTGCAGGACAGAATGCAACTTTGTCCTCCTTCCAAACGGGGCCTCTTCTGGGTTTGTAAACATAGTTGCAGTGACCAGAAGAGTGGCAGTGGTTGAGATGTTACTTTTAGCTCATTCCTGCACACAAAAGGAGTCAGACTCCTGTCACTCCCAATCTCTTCCTAAATCCATCTTCCAGCTGTCATTTCCATGCTCGTTGAGCATCACTGCCACACAGCACATCCCTCACAGGCACTGAGGGCCACAGCCAGCTGGCAGCTGGTCACCAGTGGCACTCCCTCAGGGCTCAGTGCTGGGCCCAGTTCTCCTTAATGTCTTTGTCAGTGAGCTGGATGAGGAGCTTGAGGCACCCTCAGTGAGTCTGCAGGTGACACAAAGCTGGGAGGGAGAGCAGCCTGAGAGGGGATCTGAACAGCACTCAGCAACGTCTAAAGGTCAAGGGCAAGAGTTGAGCTCTTCTCAGTGGTGCCCAGTGACAGGTTGGGCTCTGCTGCTCAGGCTCAGGTGAGAGAAGGAGAGGAAATGGCCTGGAAGTGTGCCAGGGGAAGGTTAGGTTGGAGAGGATGAAAATTGCCTTTGCTGCAAGAGTGGTCAGGGACTGGCAGACGCTGCTCAGGGAGGTGGTGGAGTTCCCATGCCTGAAGGTGTTCCAGAAAGGTTTGGCCATGACCCTTGGGGCCAGGGTTTAGTGGCTGTGGAGGGGTTGGGCTGGCTGCTCTTGGATGGATCCTCCAGCTGAAGATATTCTCTAATTCAATGATTCCAAAGCCTAATCCTCTAATCCTTATTTCCAAGAAAGATTCACCTCCTCCAGGCCCAGCTGTGTGCAGATGTAATGAGTTTATTCTCCATGCCATCATATGCATCAGAACTGAATACACAAACACGGGGCTCAAAGCCTCTGAGGAGAACCTTCCTGCTAATTTGTTTCAATAATGATTCTTTAACTGTTCCTAGCTACCTCTAGTAGCTAATCTCTTTAACTCTGATTGTCTTACCGTTTGCAACGTCTCCTGGAGCAGTCTCAGGGGAAGATGGCTTCCAGCAGCACAGCCATGGTGATTTATCACCATATTATTCATCATTAATCTGGTGATTTGTCACCAGACTGAATGAAAATCACAAGGAAGGGGAAAAAAAAAAACCCTTTGCAGATGTTGGTAAAGGGCTGTTCAGCTTGCTGTAGAGTTCCTCTGCCTCTTTCATCTCTGAGGGGTCTGCAATCTGAGCACCAAGGTGATCAAAGGCATCTTTTGACAATCAAAAATGAGCTCCAAAGAAGAGTGCAAGCAGCTTGAAAGGAGGGCGGAGCAAAGTGGGTGTGGGTCTCTTCTCCCCAGTGACAATGACAAATGATAAGGCTAAGCCACTGAATGCCAAGATAGAGGTTTTGGAGACCTCCTCCAAAATCAGGAAGGTATTTGCCTGCAACAGCTTCTGGAAGTGGTGTTCGTGGGAGATTTGTGCACTGGTATGTTAACTGACAGCTTTCCCTTCCTTTTCTCCCCTTTTTCTTCCCTCTCCTTCCATTCCCTTTCTCCTCTCCTCTCCTCTCC
>VWZI01011866.1:110605-122053 GCA_013396835.1 Psilopogon haemacephalus | reverse complement strand
ATTGGTTGTGGGCAGCAGGGCAAAACGGGGCTCTGTTCTGCCTCTTTGCTCTGCTGAGACCTCGCCCCCAGTGTAATCCAAACCATCACGAGGGAGATACTCTCCAGCTGTCTGAACATCTTTGTGGCCTCTGAACCCTCTCCATCAGGTCCATGTCCTACTCGCACTGAGGGCCCCAGAGCCGGACACAGCAGTCCAGGTGAAGTCCCAGAAGACCATGACCAAGATGGGCAAGCAGTACTTTGCCTCTGTGGATTCCAGGCATCAACTCTTCACTCTAGTCCTCTGCAGAGAGGACTCAAGCAGTGTTCTTCTGAATCAGTGACAAATGTGCAATACTAATATAAAAGAGCTAAAGGGTAGCAAAAACAGAGCCAGAGCAGTCCCTTGGGGAGCTCTGCTCCTCCAAGGTGGCAGCAGGCAGGAAGAGTTCCCATCTCAAGGAGTATATTTGGAAACTGGAGACTTTTTTTTTTTTCAGCAGTCATCATCTGCTAGGTCATGTCCTGCCACAGCTGATTTAAAAGCAGGTGAAGATGAGGCTATTTTTACTTATCAAAGGGCTGACACACTTCTTCTGACTTAATTCCCCTTTCAGGAGAGCTGAATTAGTCAGGAGGGGGAGTCAAAGCCATTTGTGTGCTGGCCTACGTGAGGCCTTGGCAGGTGCTGCTGGGAATCCTTCCTTAAACCAGCAGCTAAGTAGGTTAGAGGATTTCCCAACTGCCTGAGCAGCTCCTCTGCTTTCTGTCCTGTACCAATTAGCATTGTTGGAATGAAGGAGAGATCGTGGAGATGGCTGAAGGCAAGGGTCTTAGACTCAGAGAATCATGGCATGATAGGGTCACAGAACCATAAAATTATGGAATCATAGGATCATGGAATCATTGGATCATGGAATCATAGGATCATAGAATGGGTTAGGTTGGAATGGACCCTAAAGATCACCTAGTTCCAAGTCCCCTGCCATGGGCACAGACACCTGTCACTGGACTCCATCCCTGGAGGTGTATCAGAGAGGCAGGAATGTGGTGCTGAGGGTTAGCAGCAGACTGGGCAGAGCTAGGAAATGGTTGGACTTGATCTTGAAGGGCTTTTCCAGCTAAAACAATTGCCTGACTCTGTTGTGCTCAGCAGTCAGAGCTGATGAAAGCTCAGTGCAGGGACAGGCTCAGGGGATTTCATTAAGCCTCTTGGCTTCTGAAGGAACTGCTGTGCTCACTGGGAAGGGGCTGAACATCTCTTGCTGGTGGGAAGCAGTGAATAAATCTTCCTGTTTTCCTTCTGCTTTTCTTCACCCTGCAGCCTTAGCTCCCTTAACATTCATCTGTCTTTATCTCAGCCCATGAGTTTTGCATCTTTTGTTCTCCCCTGGTCCTCCTAAGAGAAGGGAGGGAGAGGGTGGCCTGGGGACCACCTGACAGCCAAGGTCAATCCAACCCATCAGGGAAACAAAATAGGGATTAGAACACCCAAACCAACACCCAAAGCAATGCCTAAAGGCTGAGGGGCAGGAGGATCTTCCCAGTGCTTAAAATGTGATCCTCAAGAGGATGGAGCCAGGCTCTGCCCAGTGGTGTCCAGTGACAGGACAAGAGGCAGTGGAGCAGAGGAGGTTCCATGTAACCATCAGGAACAAAATCTTCCCTGCCAGGGTGGCAGAACCCTGGAGCAGAAGGCACAGAGGGCTTCTGGAGGCTCCTTCTCTGCAGGTTTTCCAGACTGACTTGGATGTGTGCCCGTGTGATTTATCCTGGACCAGAGGCCACTCTGCTGTGACTGAGGATCCACCTTTGTTTCCTGTCTGGAATCCACAGACAGAGGATTGCTCAGGGCATAAAGAAAAGGACCTCTCTGAGGTCTTTGTAGGACACGGGGCCATAGAGTGGCCACCTACATCCCTTTGTTCCCCGCAGCACACAACCTTTAAAACCTCAGCAGCAGGCAGGTGTTGGGGGAGGAAATCCACAGAGAGCTTCTCAAGACATGCAAATTGAAGAGGAGACTTTGCAGTCCCTGCCCTTTCCACTCTCCTGTCACAGCACAGCTGTGATCTCTTCGGGGAAGCCAAAGTGTGTTTGTCAGTCTACTCCTCACCTCCCTCTGCCTGCGAGCTCCTGACAGCCAGACGAGCCCCGCGGTGCCATCTCTCCCCACCTGAAGCAGCTAAGCAGGCTTTTCAATTATTCCCGGGTTTCCAGCCCACTGAAAGCTCCTTCCCAGTGCCTGCCCAGCCCGCAGCCATCCACAGAATTGCTACTTTCAATGTATGTATTTATTTTTAAACGATCCCTTTACAAAATCAAACAGCACAGACCTGGCTCCAATGGAAAAAAGAGAAAGTCGCAGCCTCGCAGGTCGCTTCGGGCTGGAAGGGACTCTCCTAAGATCACCTTGTCCGAGTCCCCTGCAGGCAGCAGGGACACCTCCAGCTGCAGCAGGCTGCACAGGGACACAGCAACACTGACCTTGAATGGCCTCAGGATGGAGGCTCCCTGGGCAGCCTGTGCCAGTCTCTCCCCAATCTACCTGTGCAGAGCTTCCTCCTGATGCCCAACCTAACTCTGCCCTGCTCCACTTCCAAACCATTGCCCTCAGCCTGTCCCCACAGGCCCTTCTGAACAGTCCCTCCCCAGCCTGCCTGCAGCTCCCCTGCAGATATTGAAATGTAGTTCTGAGCTCTCTCTGGAGCCTTCTCCTCTCCAGGCTGAGCAGCCCCAGGTCTGCCAGCCTACCTTTAACAATGCAAATCCTGGACCAGAGCCATCATTTCTCCTCCAAGCAATTCAATAATTGCTTTTATTGTAATTATCATTATTATGATTTTAAAACATTTTTACTAATTTTTAACCTTAACCAGCTGGAAAATATTGCTAAAAAAAAAAAGAAGCCTGTGCAAGGCTCCAAAGGCTGTGACACAATTAATCATCCAATAAAGGCAATGAAACTCTCAGCAGATCCAACCTGATTTCACAAGCAGGAGCTTAGGAAATCAATCAGATATCCAACACTCTCTGTTGGGTAGGAACCAAATTGGTCTCACTCCATGGAGACCCTGTCACATAGATCTTTATTTTCGTGTGCCTGTGAAATTGCTTCATTTGCTCTCTTTTTTTTTTTATTAGTTTCCTCATATTTTCACCCATTCTTAGAATCATAGAATCATAGAAGGTCAGGGGCTGGAAGGGACCTACAAAACTCATCTGGTCCACCTCTGCACACCTCCAGGGAGGGGACATCCACAGCCTCTCTGGGGCACTAGTGAGGAGGTTGGAAGGGAACTTTGAGATCCAAGCACTCACCCAGAGCTCACAGAATCACAGAATGTCAGGGGCTGGAAGGGACCTCCAAAGCTCATCCAGTCCAAGCCCCCTGCCAGAGCAGGATCACCAAGACCAGATCACACAGGAACACATCCAGGCAGCTCTTGAATATCTCCAGAGTGGGAGATTCCACAACCCCCCTGGGCAGCCTGTTCCAGGGCTCTGTCACCCTCACAGAGAAAAGAATCCTCCTCAGGTACACATGCCTCAACTTCCTCACATCCCTTCAGAAGCTAAGCAGTGCCAGGATTGATGGTGTTGCACTTGACAGGCAGCAAAAGGCTCTCCCAGTTAATTCCACCTATCTGTGCTTTCGCTTAAAGAAACTGAAAGCTCTGTAGAGAGCAATGAGCTCTGCCCTCAGCCTCCTCTGCTCCACACTGCACACCCCCAGCTCCCTCAGCTGCTCCTCCCCAGCCCTCTTCTCCAGAGCCTTCCCCAGCTTGGTTGCCCTTCTCTGGACCTGTTCCAACCCCTCAATGTCTTTACACAGTGGCCATGAGAGGAGGTTTACACTGGAGCTGAAGGAGAACTTCACTGCCAGGCTGGTGAGAGTCTGGCACAGGTTGCCCAGGGAGGTTGTGGATGCTCCCTCCCTGGAGGTGTTGAAGGCCAGGCTAGATGAGACCTTGAGCACGCTGGGCTGGTGGGAGGTGTCCCTGCCCATGGCACGGGGTTGGCATTGGATGATCTTTGAGGTCTCTTCCAACCTAAGCCGTTCTGTGACTCTCTTTCCATTCCACACCCTACTGCCAGCTGAGGTCTCTTTTTCCTGTACTCTTTCCTCCTTGCCTTTCAATTCTATTTCCATTCTGAAGAGCTTTGGGCCCTTCCTGACTTTTTGATTTGCTTCCCAACCACTCACTGTAAGACATGCTACTAAAGAGACATGGACAGAGGCAGAAATTCTGCCTGTGATGATGATTATAACAAGGGCTGCCACGAGGAACTTTGTCTAAAGGTTATTTTATCTTTCTTTCTTTCCTTTTTTTTTTTTTTCCCCAGCTGAGGCTGTAGGAAGCTTGACACTTCTCAAATAACTTGAAGCTAATTTGGTACTTTGCCTCCTTCAGCTTTTATTTCAGACATTTAAAACTTCTTTTGCATTGAAGGTCTTAATGACATTTACAGACTGGAGTGATTGCCCCAAATGATTCAGTCAATGCAAAGAAAAAAAATACTAAGGGGAAAAAAAAAAACCCCAAATGATAGGTAATCAGCAAGTGTCTGAGCAGAGCTGGGTTAGGCTGACAGAAACTGCCAATTTTACAAATGACTAAGAAGATGACTCAGGATAACAGAGGGAGAGCAGCAGCTGAGACGAATTCCAAGTGCTCCAAACCTGCTCCCTCTGCCTAAAACTTTCCCTGTGGGCATTGCTATTTCATTGCCTTCTCCCAGGCTCTTTGGGAGCCAGCAGCAGCCACTTCTGCTCACCCTGCTCTAAGTCACCCCAACTATTTTTTCCTATTTCATACAGCTACAGAGTGGTCTGGGTGGGAAGGGAGCTCCAAAGCTCATCCAGTCCAGCGCTCTGCACTCAGCAGGGACATCCTCCACTGAAGCAAGTTGCCCACAGCCCTGTCCAGCCTCACCTTGAATATCTCCAGGCTTGGAGCCTCAGCCACCTCCCAGGGCAACCTGTTGCAGTGTTCCAGCAGCCTCCTGGTGCAGAACTTGTTCCTCACATCCCATCTCAATCTGCTCTGCTCTCATTTCAAACCATTGCCCTTGTTCTGTTCCTGCAGGCTTTTGGGGACAGCCCCTCTGCAGCCTGCTTGGAGCCCCTTCAGATACTGGCAGTGCTCTGAGGTCTCCTTGGAGCTTTCTCTTCTCCAGGCTGCACACTCCCAGCTCCCTCAGCCTGTCCTGGAAGGAATATTTGTCAGAGTCCAAGGAGACCTGGACAATGCTTCCAGTCCCAGTTGGGGCGTAGGTAGTGCTGTGAAGAGCAAAGACCCCATGGTCCTTCTGGGCTACTCTAAGCCCCAGGTATTCTATGGCTCTGTGGCAGCATCTTCAATGTTCCATCACCAAATGACTTTAAGCAGCTGCCTGGCTGGAACACCTCCAGGGATGAGGATCCAACCACCCACCCTGGGCAGCCCGTGCCAGGCTGGGAGAGCCCTTTCAGTCAGGAAGCTCCTTCTAATGCCCAACCTAAACCTTCCCCCAGTGCCACTTGGGACCCCCTCCAGCCCCAATCTTTCTGATTCCTGTTTTTCCCTCTCTCCTCCAGCCTCCCTGCAGAGAAGGAGCAAGTAATCAGCCAGCTGGGATTTTGGCTGTTAGCCAGGCCTTAGCCACCACAGACACAAACTTAGCATCTGTGTATGCTGCAGACGTGTATCAAGGGCAAGGAAACAAACTCGTGTGGGTGTAAATATTGCTCTGTGTGAGTTTGTGTGCACTCCCCACACAGGCAAAACAAAGGCAGAGTGCTGCAGGCTGCTGTGCCCAGGCTGGGGCTTTGCCATCAGCAGAGCAGCCTTTACTGAGCCCCTTGCAGACCTGAGCCCTTTCTTCAGCTTTCATTACAACTCCCAGTCCTAGCAAAGGGAACAGCACATGAGAGGGGTCTGCAGGAGAGCTGGGGAGGGAATTTGCACACAAGGGCTTGGAGTGAAAGGGTGAGAGGCAATGGCTTTGAGCTGGGAGAGCTGCTGAGGGATTTGGTGAGTGCTCTGATGAGCAATGTGGTGCCAGTTCCATGGCAGGTTTCAAGGCTCATTCCTGAACTGATTTGATTTGGCTCTGCTCTGCTCTGGCCATATCTGGAGGGATGTGGCTCCCCTGTTCCAGAGGGACAGGGATATCCTAGAAAGAGCCCAGGGGAGGCTGTGAGGATGCTGAAGGGCCTGGAGCACCTCTGTGAGAAGGAAAGGCTGAGAGCCTTGGGGCTGAGAGCCTGGAGAGGAGGAGGCTGAGAGGGGATCTGCTCAATGGCTATGAAGAGCTGAGGGCTGGGGGGCAAGAAGCAGGGCCCAGGCTCTGCTCAGTGCTGTCCTGTGGTAAGACAAGGTGCAATGGACACAAACTGGAAGCCAGGAGGGTCCACCTCAGCATGAGGAGAAACTTGTTTGGTGTGAGGGTGCTGGAGGCCTGGAGCAGGCTGCCCAGAGAGGCTGTGGAACCTCCTGCTCTGGAGGCTTCCAAGCCCACCTGGAGGTGTTGCTGTGTGCCCTGCCCTGAGTGCCCCTGTTCTGGGTGATCTGCAGAGCTCCCTTCCAGTCCCTATCTTTGCATCCCTCTAGGAAGTGCCACTGTGTGTATTTCCCTGGCACTGTTCTGCACTGCTCCTTCCTGCCCTGCTGACTTTGCCAACCATCCATTCCCTCAGCTACAGGAGAATTAAACCTCCTGGGACAAGCAAAGATGTTTTGCTCAGATCTTGCTACGAAGGAAAGCAAAATAATATTCCTCCAGGCCCCTTGGCTGCTCCTCAGCAGACCATAACAGATTTAATTATGGGGAACACTTAATTCCTGTTATTTGGGAGTAATATAAAGCTGCCCTCGTGTTTATGCTTGTCATATTTTCCCCTGATTGATTAATCATCCCTCCAATTATTTACTCTGGATACATTATTGCTTCCTGTTCTCAGTTCATCAATTAAGTCTTCTCCTGGCAGCTTTACAGATTTAAAACTCACATCCATACAAGAAAATCATTGAGTTCTGACCAGGATAGATGTGAGTTGCCCTCTGCAGCTGCCAAGAAGCCATCCTGCCTGTTCAGCCGTGGCACTTTCATTGCCTGTGTGCTCACAGATGGTCCAGCTGCCTGGTGTGGCCTCCTTGCACAGAGGAGGTGAAGGCAGATGCAGCAGAACAGAGAATCAATAAGAAGTGGAGAGCACCTGGGTTTGTTTGGCATCTGACAGCACCCTGCAGTGACACCCAACTGGGTAATAAAGTTTCCTGTGGGGGCAGCAACAGTTGTCAGAATAATTGTCACAGGATCCCTGATCCACAAAGTGGCTCAGCTTGGAAGGACCTCAGAGCTCATCCCCTCCAACCTCTCCACCATGCCCAGGGACACCTCTCAAACAGACTCTGATGCCCAAGGCCTCAGCTGAGACTTGAACACCCCCAGGCAGGAGGCAGCCACAGCCTCCCTGGGAAGCCTGTGCCACACTCTCACCACCCTCACACTCAACAACTTCTTCCTCAGCTCTACACTAACCCTGCTCTGCTTCAGCTCCAAACCATTCCCCCTTGTCCTGTCTCCAGACCCCTTCAGCACAAGTCCCTCTGCAGCTTTCCTGCAGGATCCCTTCAGGCACTGGCAGGCAGCTCTGAGGTCCCCCTGGAGCCTTCTCCTCTGCAGGCTGCACACCCCCAGCTCCCTCAGCCTGTGCTCACAGCGGAGCTGCTCCAGCCCTTGGCTCATGGTAATGTCACTACTCTTAGTAGCTGCAGTGGTGCCACGACCAATAGCACAGGGCTCAGAACTCAGTAGGTTTGTAGAAATGTACTTCAAGAGTCAAAGACAGAGCATCCATTTTGCACCATCACATTGCTGGAGTCCCAGGGTAAATGAGTGGGAGGAAACTGCTCTGGAATTGCAGACCCAGAGAAAACTGTTATGGTGAGAAGAGACTCTGGAGATGAAGAGGCCTTGGAATTCAATTCTGGGGCTCCCAACACAAGAAGGACATGGAACTGTTGTAAAGGTCTTGGAGGAGGCCATGAAATGATCCAAGGCCTGGAGAACCTTCTCTGTGGGGACAGGCTGGGAGAGTTGGAGTTGCAAAGACACTATTGTTGACCCTGTCCTTCAGCTCTACTGAAACAGCTCAAGGGATGGTGGCCCCAGCACCTCTCTGGGAGTCAGATAAAGCAAGGCACTGGGCATGTGAGAGCTGCTGCAGAGGGGTACCCTAAAGGCTGCTGCAGAGAGACACCCTGGCATCCCAAAGGTTGCTGTAGAGGGAATTCCTCCAGGAGCACCAGACAAGTGTGTTCAGGACCAACCCTGACTTTACACCTTTAACTAAAATCAGCAAACTCATCCTTTTCCAGAGGCCTCAGAGCATCAAAAGAAGCTGTGCAGCAGTTAGCAGCTGTTTGAAACAAGCACAGCAATGTGTTTCACACTGCTCTGAAAATGTTTCCTAATGAGTCATGGTTAATTACTGTTAATTCAGTAATTAAAATCCAAGTGAACTCACAGTTTACCTCAAGCTTTCATATCACAGCTCCAAAATGAACTTACAATACTAAATACAATTTAAAACACTTTGGAAGCACATTTGGGAGTCTTAAGTTGAGTTTTGGGGCACTCACTTCCAGAAGGACTTTGAAGGGCTGGAGCAAGTCCAGAGAAGGGCACAAAGCTGGGGAAGGGTCTGGAGAAGAGGGCTGGGGAGGAGCAGCTGAGGGAGCTGGGGATGTGCAGTGTGGAGCAGAGGAGGCTGAGGGCAGAGCTCATTGCTCTCTCCAGCTCCCTGAGAGGAGGATGCAGTGAGCTGGGCTTGGGCTCTGCTGCCTGCTCTCAGGTGACAGGACAAGAAGAAATGGCTCAAGTTGTCCCAGGGGAGGTTTAGGTTGGAGATTGGAAGAACCTTCTTGCCTAAAGGGCTCTCCAAGCCTGGCAGAGGCTGCCCAGGGAGGTGGTGCAGACCCCATGCCTGGAGGTGTTTCCAAGAGGCAGAGCTGTGGAAGGTTTTCCTGCCCTTGGCAGGGGAGTTGAAACTGGATGACCTTTGAGGTCCCTTCTGTCCTAATCCATTCTGCTTTCCCTAGGTAAAACTCTAAGCATCTCTCTCTGTTGTGTAGTGAAAGAGAGATGTGACTGAGGTCCTGAGGAGTTAGAGAGGAAGAAAATGCTCAGCCCAGTGCCACTCCCACCTAGTCAGAGAACTTCTGAAGGGCACTTGAGGGCATTCTGCTTAGAGTCTCTCAAATTCTGGTGTTTCTTTGGCACTCCTCTGCAGGCCTTTAAGGACAAACCCATAAAGTCTGCATCCTGTGATCCTCACTGTCCAGAGGCTACAAGCCAACTGCTCCGGGAAGTCTCTGCTGCATCTTAGAGAGAGCAGACATGCTCAGAATGAAACCACTGGAGCCAAAGCTCCACACCTGCCCAGAGAATGCTCAACAAACCTTCACCTAATGTTTTACTAGACAAAAAAAAAAACAACAAAAAACAAAAAAACACAAAAAAACCCCCCCAAGAACTCTGGTGTCTAAATAAAAAGCAGAGGGATTTACTGGCACAGTGTAATTACTTGTGTTGGAATGGCTCCAGGACACCGAGGTTAATGCTCCTGCTGGGAGGGAGAAAATATCCCAGCAGCTACTTAATGGCTGCAAATGGCAGAGGCTGGAGCAGGGCTTCGTATCTGCTGTCCAGGAGGTGATGAGAATCCTTTGCAAGGTCTCTGTGTTTGACTCTGCTCTGGCTCCAGTGTGAGGGTAGTGCAGCCCTTACGGTTCCAAGTAGTTATCAATGATCTACAGCAGCAAGAAGATGAAAATCAAACCCAGGCTTTGTGGTCCACTGAAGGCTGTTAGGGGTTGGGGTTTCTCCTTACCGTTACTCACCCATGACACTGCAAGCTTGGGGCTCAGAGATGTCGTGGCTCAAAGAGCCACTATCAGTGCATCAAGGAGAGCAGGGAGCGAGCAGAACATTCTGGGCTCTAGCACAGCCACACCTCCTGCACTGCCTGGGGCTGAAGGGCTCAGTCTGGGAATGTGGACTTCAGGAGGAAGCTCTGCACAATGGGAGTGGGCAAATGCTGAACAGACTGTCCAGGAAGGTGGTTGAGGCTTCATGCCTGGAGCCACTCGAGATCAGACTTGATGTGGCTCTGGGCAGCTTGATCTGGTTGGAGGTGTCCCTGCTGCCTGCAGGGGGGTTGGACAAGAGGAGCTGTGAGGGTCCTTTCCAACCCAGTGCAACCTGTGAATCAATCTGTGAATGCTTCTGAAGGCACAATGCTAAGAGCTCAGGGGGAAGATCCACATGGACCTCTGGGAAGGAGGAGCTGTGCTCCTCTGTGCCAACCTCGGGATGCAGAGAGGTGCAAACTGCCGAGATGCAGATCTGAAGTCATGGCTCAGCACAGGCTGAGCTTCAGCAGAGATGCACAACAGCTTCAACTGCTGTCCCCTTCGAGCCTCTGCCATCCCCCCCGCCGCCATGGCAGGGGGGCTGGAACTAGATGATCCTTGTGGTCCCTTCCTACCCTGACTGATTCTATGATTCTATTCTGAGTCTATGAAAAAGCTGCAAATGAATGGAGAGGACTGAATGTTGATGGAAGGAAGAGTGTGAATATAGAAGCCATGAAGGTCATAAATCACATTATGAAGCAGACAGACATAAAGAAGCTGGGCACACTGTGCAATGAAACCCATTTCTGACTGCATGAAAGATTTGGTTCTCAGAATAATGAAATAATTTATGCTCCAGAAGCCCTTCCAGCTCCTCCAGCCCAACCCTTCTCTCACTCTGCCAGGCTGGGGCCGAGCCATGGCCCTCAGCACCACAGCTCTGCCTCTGGGAAACACCTCCAGGTGTAGAGATTCAGCCACCTCCCTGGGCAGCCTGTGCCAGGCTGTGAGAACCCTTTCAGGCAAGAAGCTTCTCTGATGTTCAACACAAACCTCCTCTGGGGCAACTTGAGGCCATTTCTTGTTGTCTTATGTCCTTATTAGGCAGCAGAGCCCAAGCCCAGCTCGCTGCAGCCTCCTCTCAGGGAGCTGGAGAGAGCAATGAGCTCTGCCCTCAGCTTCCTCTGCTCCACACTGCATACCCCCAGCTCCCTCAGCTGCTCCTCCCCAGCCCTCTTCTCCAGACCCTTCCCCATCTTTGTGCCCTTCTCTGGACTTGCTCCAGCCCCTCAAAGTCCTTCTGGAAGTGAGTGCCCCAAAACTTAACTCAAGACTCCCAAATGTGCTTCCAACGTGCCCTCAGCCTCCTCCCTCAGCTGCTCCTTCCCAGCCCTGTTCTCCAGACCCTTGAACACTCCTTGAACACCCTTGCAGCAAAGAAAATTTTCCCTCTCTCCAACCCAGCCCTGCCCTGGTGCAGCTTCAGGCCATATATTCTGCAAGTTCTCTTCTTGTTCCATTTTGTTCCTTGCAGCCTTGGGGGGTCTTTTTTTTTTTTTTTT
>VWZI01011866.1:62083-110541 GCA_013396835.1 Psilopogon haemacephalus | reverse complement strand
TTTTTTTTTTTTTTTTTTTTGGATAAAGATTCTAAAAGCAAGAAGGCTTTGGAAGCTGTTCGGTGACAGACTAATCCCTGGGGCAGGTTAGCAGCCTGTCCGTTTCTTTTGTCATCTCAGCCCCTGCTGCGGCTTTGCCTTGAGGCCAAACAACACTCTGCCAGGGAGAGGCTGAGATGCAGGTGAGGAAATAACCAGATGTGACATCTCCATTTCAAAGGCACATTTGAATACAATAAATACAGGAGCTCCAAAATGCCTTTCCCCATCTCCCCTTTGCAGCGCTCCAGCTCGTGTGATTCCCATGCTAATTTCTATTTGCTCCAGAACTATTCAGCTTCACTGCTCAGCTGGCATCTGCACAGCCTGGCATGTACCTTAGAAGTGAGGTGTAGCAGAAAAATCACTGCTGAGCCCAGGTGGGCAAGAAAGGCATCAGCAGCCTGGCCTGGAGCAGCACTGGTGTGGGTAGCAGGAGCGGGGCAGGGATTGTGCCCCTGGACTGGGCACTGCTGAGGTCACAGCTTGAGTGCTGGGTTCATTTCTGGGCACTCACTCCCAGAAGGATATCGAGGGGCTGGAGCAGGTGCAGAGAAGGGCACAAAGGTGGGGAAGGGTCTGGAGAAGAGGGCTAGGGAGGAGCAGCTGAGGGAGCTGGGGGTGTGCAGTGTGGAGCAGAGGAAGCTGAGGGCAGAGCTCATTGCTCTCTCCAGCTCCCTGAGACGAGGCTGCAGTGAGCTGGGCTTGGGCTCTGCTGCCTGCTCTCAGGTGAGAGAAGGAGAGGAACTGGCCTGGAATTGTGCCAGGGGAGGTGGAGAGGATGAAAAATGTCTTTGGTGCAAGCATGGTGATGGACTGTCAGAGGCTGCCCAGGGAGGTGGTGGAGTCCCCATGCCTGGAGGCATTCCAGACAGGTGTGGCTATGGCACTTGGGGCCAGGGTTCTGTGGACATGGTGGGGTTGGGTTGGATGATCTTGGAGGACTTTTCCAGCCCAAGCAATTCCATGGTTCTGTGATTCTTCCACTTATCATTTTAGTGTGTGCCACTTAATTGGTGTTCAAAAGAGCTTTTGGTCAGATAATGACAGGACGAGGAGGAATGGGTTTAAACTGGCAGAGGGGAGATTGAAACTGGATGTTAGGAGGAAGTTCTTTATGGTGAGGGTGGTGAGACACTGGCACAGGTTGCCCAAAGAGGTTGTGGAGCACAGAAGCACCCAATGCGATCATAGATCGCATTGGGTGCTTCTGTGCTCCACAACCTCCCTGGAGGTGTTCAAGGCCAGGTTGGATGAGGGCTTGGGCAACCTGTTCTAGTGGGAGGTGTCCCTGCCTATGGCACAGGTGGGTTGGAACTGGGTGAGCTTTGAGGTCCCTTCCAACCCAAATCATTCTATGATTCTATGATGCAGTCATAAATACTGAAGTCCTGGGTGAACACATGGTGCAGACCTGATCTTGCTGTCATTAAAGGCAGCAGAAGTTTTACCAGGAGCTTGCCTGACAGAAAACTTGTTCCTGTGTGCTGTAGGGCTGAGATGAAAAGCAAATTTAATGTACATTTCAAAATGGAAAGGAAAATTGTTGGCACATCCAATTATCCTTTCCATCTGTAATTAATTTGGCACTCTGAAGAAGAGGAAAGGGGAGGGGGAAAAAAAAAAAAAAGAGAAATCAAAAGCAGAATAATAAAATCGATTTGGTTGGAGTTTGGGGGGATAATTCATTGCAGAACCTGAATGGCTATTAAGGAGCAGTTCATTTAATCTGGGAGTAATGTGCCATTAGGACATTTAATTGCTGCTTGTGTGAATATTTGAAGGTGATATTCGGAGAGATTGATGAGCAGAATTTCAGGGTTTCCCTGATCACCCTCACATCCCGCTGAAATATTTCTTTCCAAGTAAGAAAAAAAAAGCAGAAAGTGATGAACAGGGAAAAGACAACTGCAGTGCTGTGAGCTAAATCATTTGCAAAAGGCAGAATGATCAAAGTGGTGAGGCTGGAAGAGACCTTTGAGATTTATAGAAGGGGTTAGGAAGGACCTTCAAGACCATACAGTGCTAACCCCTGCCATGGGCAGGGACACATCCCACCAGCCTGGGTTGCTCAAGGCCTCATCCAGCCTGGTCTTGGACACCTCCAGGGAGGTTGTGGATCACAGTATCACAGAATGTGATGGCAGATCACATTCTGTGATTCACAACCTCCCTGTACAACCTGTGCCAGCCTCTCCCCATCCTTACTGGCAAGAATTTCTTGTCTCATCCATCCTGGCATTGCACACCTCCAGAGAGAGGATATCTACAACCTCTCTGGGGCACTAGTGAGGAGGCTGGAAGGGAAATTTGAGATCCAAGCACTCACCCAGAGCTCACAGAATCACAGAATATCAGGGGCTGGAAGTGACCTCAGAAGCTCAGCCAGTCCAACCCCCCTGCCAGAGCAGGATCACCAAGACCAGATCACACACGAACATATCCAGGCACCTCTTGAATATCTCCATAGAGGGAGACCCCACAGCCTCCCTGGGCTGCCTGTTCCAGGCTGCACACCCCCAGCATCCTCAGCCTGTGCTCACAGTAGAGCTGCTCCAGCCCTTGGAGCATCTTTGTGGCCTCCTCTGGACTCTCTCCAGCTGGTGCCTGGGGTTGGCCTACCCAGCTACAGGACCTTGCACTGTGCCTTGTTGAACCCATTACAGTTTTCCTTTAGTCTCCATTAGTCCTTGCTTCATCAGTTATTGCATTTGACTTATTTCCCTGTGCCTCAGACCACAACCTTTCAAGTGTTCCAAATGCACAGAAGTTAAATATGTTGTTGATTTACAGCCAAACATTGGCAGATTGAAAGATCAAATGTTTGCCTCCACCTCTTAATTACAAAACATTTATTATTTTTCAGGAGAAAAAAAAAACCAACAAACTGAAAACCAAAACCCAAACAAAACAGGAGAAAAATAAATCTTGCTGGGAACTCATTTTCTAACTACACTTATGCCAAATTGCATAATTATGAACATAAATACCTTCAATCATGGTCTGACAGCCTGTAATTATGGCATTTCAGCCTGAACTGGTGTGATTGCAATACAGAGAGCTGCCTCAGATGGTACAGTTTGGGCCCCCATGGAATTCTCTCCTAGCCCTGGCCATTGTTTCCTTGAAGGAGGCATTTTCTAACCACCAGATTGTTCATTGTTCACAGGCAAACATTTCTGAAACTGATGATCCAACCCTTCCCAAAACACAACCATGTGCTTGTGTGCGGCTTTGTAGCAGCAGATACCTGGGGGGGCTGCAAGTCCTCTGCTCTAGGGACAGGCTGAGGGAGCTGAGGTTGCTCAACCTGCAGAAGAGAAGGCTCCAGGTGGACCTTAGAGCTGCCTGCCAGTGCCTGAAAGGGGCCACAAGAAGGCTGCAGAGGCCTGCAGGGACAGGGCAAATGCAATGGTTTGAAAGGAGAGCAGAGCAGATTGAGACTGGATGTGAGGAACAGAGTATTTGATTAGATGATATTAGGTCATAGGTTGGACTTGATTATCTCAAAGGGCTTTCCCAACCTGGTTAATTCTGTGATTCTGTAACAAGTGGTGCAGCAGGAGACTGCTGGAACACTGCAACAGGTTTCCCAAGGAGGTAGTTAAGGCTGCATCCCTGGAGATAGAATCAGAGAATCATAGAATCAGTCAGGGTCGGAAGGGACCACAAGGATCATGTAGTTCCAACCCCCCTGCCATGCCCAGGGTTGCTCTACCCTAGATCAGGCTGTACACAGCCTCATCCAGCCTGGCTGCAAACAGCTCCAGGGATGTGGCCCCAACCACCCTCCTGGGCAACCTGTTCCAGGCTTTCACCACTCTCTCTCATGCTCAAGAACTTCCTTCCTCCTCAAATCCAATCTGAATCTCCCCACCTCCAGCTTTGCTCCATTCCCCCTGGTCCTGTCAGTACCTGATATCCAAGGTGAGGCTGGAGGCAACCTGTGCTAGAGGAGAATGTCCCTGCTGACTGCAAGGGGATTGGACTGGATGAGCTTTGGAGATGCCTTCCAACCCAGAACATTCTATGATGATTCTATTCCCTGAAGTTTTCACTGAATTTGCAGGATGAGGATTCAGGAGAATCTTGCAGGATAAGGACTCGGCAGGAACTTGCAGGGCCAAAAAACTCATAAACTGCAATTAATAGGAGAAGCTAAATATCATGGAAACCTTCCAACAGGCTCAGCTGAAGTACAGCTCCTTAGCTGGCTACTAATAGCAATGTAATGTAGGTCTGGTTGAGAACTACAGCTGCTAAGCCTGCTAATTGGTGACAAGATGCAGCATGTGTTCGAGCTGGGGTCATGGCACCTGCAAATCACACCTGAGAATGAAGCAGAAAATGAAGCCAAGTAAAGCTGCTGCTTTCTGTTGAGTTTGGTGAGCCAAACATAGACAAAACCTCTCTTCAGCTTTGCCACAGTATTAGGCTCAAAGGCACGTGGTGCAGTGAAGGCCTCTCTGCCATGGGTCCTGTTCAAAAGGTGACATTTCGAAGAAGAAAGCAGCAAAGAGGAGGAGCAAAGGGTTAGGTGATGAGCTGCACAGCTCAGACACCTGGGATGTGCAGGGACAGAGGAGCTGTCAGGAGATGTGTCAGGAGAGAGGCACTGAATGCCAACTTGCCCAGCACTCTGTGAGTGGCAGCTTCTGCTCCATGGTTACACAGCACCATTGTTGTCTAAGGTCATCTCCCGGCTGCAGGGGGAAGTGCGAACTGGAGTCTGCTCAGCAGCTCTGCTCCTCTGCCTTGCTCGTCTGTCACTTCTCTTTGTGTGTCACAGTGCTGCTGAGCTCTGTGGAGGAGCAGGGAGGATTCGTGAGGCTGCATCCAGAGAGCTGTGTCTGGTAGTGGGCAGCTCAGAGCCAAAGCTGCCAGCAAGAGGGAAAAAAAATGAAATTGCTCCAGCAAACACTTCTGCAGGTGGGGAATTGTATCCAGAAGGGAAGTCATGGAATCAGAGAAGGGCTCAGCTTGGAGGTGACCTCAGAGGTCATCTAGTCCAACCCACCTCCTGGAGCCTTTGTGGGGTGGTTGTGTCCCAAGTGCAGGACCCAGAAGTGGACTTTGTTAAATCTCCTATGGCTGACCAAAGCCTACCACAGAATGGTAGAGGTTGGAAGTGACCTCCACAGATCACAGACTCCAACACACCTGCCAAAGCAGAATCTCCTAAGGCTGGCCACAGAAGAATACACCCAGGCAGGTTTGGAAAGTCTCTAGAGGAGACTCCAAAATTTCTCTGGGCAGCCTGCTCCAATCAATCCAGCCTGGCTCTTTGCAGAGCCCTCCCACCCAATTAATTGCCACTACCCAACTCAGAGGAAGATTTCCAAGATCCGCAAAGTTAGAGCTCTGAAAGCCTTCGCCAAGTCCATCAATCACCCGAATTTCCATTTGCCTTCTGCAGCAGAGGCCCTAGAAGCATTTGCAGCCCTAACTAGAGGCTCATTTGCCAGCTAATCAGCTCTCTGCTTAGCTGAGCCTGTCGTGTTTTACACCACACAATCCATAAGGCAGGGTAAAACAGATTCACTAATTAATTAGTGACACACTCATTGGTTGCAGATTTGGGTCACTCTCTGAGTGCTTCACATTCCATTAGTTTATAACAAAATCCTGCAGTGCCCTTTAAAGAACACACTGTAAAGGCTCCATCTTGATTGCAAGCTGGTGGTGGCAAAATGAGTTTGTCTGCAATCCCAAGGTGAACACATAGTGCAGGGTAGAGAAGTCACCTCTGGAATCCAGCAGAGAAATCCAAGCAGCAGGTCTAGGAAGTTTAAGAGGGACAGGGATCTGCTGGAGAAGGTCCAGTGAAGGGCTACAAGGGTGCTGAGGGGGCTGGAGCACTGCCTGGTGAGGAGAGGGTGAGGGACCTGAGGATGCTTAGTCTGGAGAAGAGAAGACTGAGAGGGGATTGAATCAATGTGTATAAACATCTGAGGGCTGGGGGTCAGGAGGTTGGGGACAGGCTCTGCTCACTTGCTCCCTGGGATAGGACAAGGAGCAATGGATGGAAGCTGCAGCACAGGAGGTTCCAGCTCAACACAAGGGGCAACTTCTTGACTTTAAGGGTCCCAGAGCACTGGAACAGGCTGCCCAGAGAGGTTGTGGAGTTTCCTTCTCTGGAGCCTTTCAAGGACTGTCTGGATGTGTTCCTGTGTGACCTGAGCTAGATTGTCTGGTGCTGTTCTGGCAGGGCCTTGGACTCGATGATCTCTCAGGATGGAATGAAAGCAGATTGAATGGAGCAGCCAAGTTAATGCCAATCTCAACTCAAAAGAAGCAAAGTGACTCTGAGCCCAGCAAAGGGCAGCACTCACAGCAGCCAAGAGAACATCCTCAGGAGCAAAACAAGGAGCAGCCCAAGCAGCAGGCTCTATCAGAAAACTTCCCTCAAACTTTCCCTTTTGTAGCGAGAGTGATGGTGATGAGCTGGGACACAGCTGGAGCCAACTGGGGTCAGCTGTGCTGGCTGAGTGAGAGCTGCTGAGAGCCTGCAGCCACTTCCCTGCTGGGCACCAGCAGGAGCCTGACTGAGAGGACTCTGTCATTGATGAAGATGTTGGACAAAGCTGGACCCAGTCCTGCCCCATGACAAACACCACTAGGTACAGGTCTCCAACTAGGCCCTGCAGCACTGATCACAACCCTTGGGACTCTGTTGAACTCCATGAGGTCCTCCTCTGCCCAGTTCTGCCTGTCCTGGTCTCTGACTGGCAGTAGAGTCTGCTGGGGGCTGCCAGCCACCTGCTCCCACTCCAGAGAAACCACTGGAGGATAAAGAATTTCTCTAGCCCTACTTTCCCCATGCTTCCCCAGCCATCCAAAGTCACAGAGGAAGTGCTGGGAGCTGCAGAAGCAGGCACCAAATCCTCTGTTAGTCTCCTCATAAAACGATTTTATTGCTTTGAGATGAAGAGGAGAAAGTTCAGGGAAGGAAATCTCACTCTCTGCAACTCACATCTCTCCTGTGAGCCAACAGCAGAGTCTGGGGAGCCCTTGGAGCCACACACCTGATGACAGCTCTCAGCTAAGCAGTGCTTGCAGCATCCAGCACCTCATGGCTGGCACCGTGTGGTGCCAAACCTGCTCCACCCCTTGTGGCAGGCATGCTTCAGCAGCTTTTCATCTTCTTCTAATTCCTCTCCCAACACAGCCTCTTTTATAGCCATTTAGACAGAGGTGGTCAGGAGCCTAAATATATCCAGAGCAGCTGGTAGGAAGAAGTCCTAAGGCAGCAGTGGATGAGCCCACTCCAAGGTGACTGCATTATGGGCACAGGACTGTTTCTCACCTCTTAACCACTCACCACCTCCTCACAGGACACAGCCCAACCTGTGCCACCAAAGATTGTTGTGTAGCAACCTCCGGGGATTTGTGGTGCCTGAAAGCTCGAGGATGCCATTTTCCCTTGGGAAGTGAGGGCACCTGCATCAGCTGCAGCTTACTGACCCTTTTGGTCTGTTTTTATTTCTGTGTTCCATAAAAGGAACTTTCATTTCAATGAGTTCTTCAAAATCTTAATCCTAAACTAGAATTTTCCTTAAGCAGTCCTGGCTTTCTGAATTCCTAGGGAATGTTGGATCATGATACTCAAAAATCTATGGAGTGAAGCTTGAGGAGGGCAGGTTGAGACTGGAGCTGAGGAAGAAGTTGAGTGTGAGGGTGGTGAGATTGTGGCACAGGCTGCCCAGGGAGGCTGTGGCTGCCTCCTGCCTGGGGGTGTTTCAGCCCAGGCTGGTGAGGCCTCAAGCAGTTGAGTCTAGCTGAGAGGTGTCCCTGGGCATGGTGGGGAGGTTGGAGGGGATGAGCTCCAAGGTCCCTTCCAGCCTGAGCCATTCTGGGACTCTCTGATTCTATGAATGTAGTTATTAGAGGGGGAAGCAAAGTAAAATCCAAAATATTTCCATTTTAATCTTTCTATTACTTTTCTTAGTAAAAAAACCCAAACCAAACCAAAACCTACTTCTGAATATTGAATTTTGTAGTGCCTACCTTTTTTTTAGGTTTTGGTACAGTTCAATATTTTGACCCCCAAAAAAGGTAGCAAAATGTTGCTTTGTTGTATGCTTTACAGAATTTGTTTCCTTTAGTTGCAGGAGCTGTGTGGTGACCTGAACACTGGAGGACTTCTTTGACTTTAGCTCACCAAGTAAATGAACCTGGACACTTGCTATTGATTCAATCAGGTGCAGCTCAGCTCCAATTTCTTTGACTTTGGGAAAAAATTGGACTTGTTTAGGAGGAAAAGCAGCACTGCTGCCAAGTTTCCTTAAATGCTGGTGGAGATCCTACTTCTAAAAGGTCCAAGCACTTCAGCTGCTTTCTGAGCTTGGCTCCAAGTTTACCTCTGTACAACCTTCACTGATTCTATCTTCTTTACCTCAGTCTTTTGTGAAGTGCTTCCACCCAGTGGAGCAGGCAGGGTTGAGACTCAACCCTTGTGCTGGAGGAATTGGTCATGTCCTTAGAGCCTGTGGTAACGACACTGCACAGATGAACAGCGTGGGGGAAGCTGGAGGAGACCAGAAGAGTCACAGAATTGTGCTGGTTGGAAGAGACCTCTGAGATCACTGAGTCCATACATCCACATCATCTAGTCCAGCCCCCTTGCTACAGCAGGGTCACCTAGAGCAGGTTGCACAGGAACACATCCAAGTGGGTTTTGAAAGTCTCCAGAGGAGACTCCACAGCCTCTCTGGGTAGCCTGCTCCAGTGCTCTGCCAGCCTCACAGCAAAGACTTTCTTTAAGCACAAGCGAAGCCTCCTGTGCTTGGTTTGTGTTTGTTGCCCCTAGTCCTAACATTGGCCAGCAGCAAGAATAGCCCAGCCCCAGGCTCTTGTTTTCCACCCTTTAGCCCTTGCAGAGCAGAGTGGCAGAGTCCCCTGTGCACCTCTGGCCATGTTTTTGGTGGAGCCCAGGATGAGGCAGACCTACTGAGCTGCGAGTGCTGGCTGCTGGCCCCTGCCTGAGGCACTAAGGTGTGTCCAGCCAGAGCAGCAGCAAGTTATGGCATTGCTCTCATTGCCTATCCTCCTAGCATCTGATTCTAGGGAGAAGAGACCCACCCCTGCCTCACTCCAACCTCCTTCCGGAGAGCAATGAGGTCTCCCCCTCTTGTTCTGCATACTAAACAACCTCAGTTCCCTCTGCAGCTCCTCACAAGATCTGCTAATAGAATCATAGCTTCATAGCATGGTCTGGGTTGGAAGGGACCTCCAAAGCTCACCCAGTCCAAGCCCCTGCACTCAGCAGGGACATCCTCCACTATAGCAGGTTGCCCACAGCCCTGTCCAGCCTCGCCTTGAATATCTCAACCACCTCCCTGGGCAACCTGTTGCAGTGCCCCAGCACCAGCAACCAGCACCCTCCTGGTACAGATCTTGTCCAGACCCTAAACTCCTGACCCTATTTTCTTCCTGCTGCAGAGCTGCTGGAAGAGCAAAGGAGTCTGCCTTGGCCTCTTCCTTCCACTGAGCTTCTCTTGTAGTGCTTCCAGTCAGGTTCCCATTTCCCGTGGCCATGGCCCTTTGGGTGTTCAGAGTCTGTCACAACAAAGAGTGGACTGGAAGCAGGAGGGAACCTCTTTGTCTACAAATCTCAACTGTGCTGCTCTTTCAGCTGTGTCCTGATTCTCACATGGAAATCTGTTCCACTGGATAGGAAAGTTGGCTCTAAAGGTCACTTACAAAAAATCCTTCAGTCCTCAGCCGAATCTTTGCTGTTATTTCATGTGTTCAGTGCTCAAAATTTCCCATCTATATGCATCCTGCTTTTACTCCAGCTAGAAAGACCTCAACTTTTTGTCATTCCAGCCAAAGCTACAAGAAAAAAAAAAATCTCCCAAACCCCACATAATGAAATCTCTCCTCAGGTTTTGTGGAAAGAATATATATATATATGTGCATTTTACTCCTATAAATCCTTTTTCTCCCCCTCCTTATAACATCCGAGGCCTTAATCTTTATTTCAAAATCTTTCATTTCATAAATAGTGAATTTGCTAGAGTAGAAGGAAAGAGCCAAGCCCACAAAGGCAACAAATTGGGTTGGAGGTGTTGAGGTTTTGAATATTTTTCAATACACATATTTTAAGCTTGAGGAGGGCAGACTGGGACTGGAGATAGGGAAGAAATTCTTGCTAGTGAAGATGATGGCTCACAGGTTGCTCACAAGTTGCTCAGGGAGCTTGTGGATCACATAATGTGATCTTTGATCACATCATTCTGTGATTCTGTGATCCACGACCTCCCTGGAGATGTTCAAGGCCAGGCTGGATAAGACCTTGAGCAACCTGGGCTGGTGGTAGTTGTCCCTGCCTATGGCAGGGGGTTGGCATTGCATGGTCTTGAAGGCTGCTTCCAATCCATCCCTTTCTGCAATTCTATGGTTTCCTGAGGCCATGGTTACCTTGTTGTGTCCTTGTGGTTCCTTATCCAATTAAATGATCATAGTAGCACCAGCAATGAACTGTAATATAATGATGGGGCAGTAAAGCTTCATTTAATCCACAAACAACATTGAGGAAAATCAGCTGTAAGATGTAGAATCATAGAATCAGGAAGATTGAAGAAGCCCATAGGTTCATCCAGTCCAATCAGCAACCCAATCCCACCATGGCCACTAAACCCTGGCCCCAAGTGCCATGGCCACACCTGCCTGGAACACCTCTAGGAATGGGGATTCCACCACTTCCCTAGACAGCCTCTGCCAGTGCCTTCTCTTATGGGAAGAACTTTATAGGAGGTGCAGAAGAGGTGCAGGGATGTTGTTAGTTGTGACCACATCAGCATTCATAGAATCACAGAACGGTTTGGCTTGAAAAGGGCTTCAGACATCATCCAATCCCAATGCCCTGCCATGAGCAGGGACACCTCCCACCAGCCCAGGTTGCTTAAAGCCTCATCCAGCCTGGCCTTGGACACCTCCAGGGAGGGGACATCCACAGCCTTCCTGGGCAGCCTGTGTCTCCCCACCCTCACTATCAGGAATTTCTTCCTCATCTCCAGTCTCAGTCTCCCCTGTTCCAGCTCAAAGCCATTGTCCCTTGTCCTGACACTCCCAGCCCTTGTCAAAAGTCCCTGCCCAGCTCTCCTGGAGCCCCTTCAGGTACTGGAAAGCTGCTCTGAGGTCTCCTTGGAACCTTCTCTTCTCCAGGCTGAACAGCCCCATCTCTTCCAGCCTGTCCCCACAGGGGAGCACCTTTGTGGCCTCCCCTGGACTCCCTCCAGCTGTTCCAACACTTGGCAACAGCTGCAACATTCCCAGCAGCCCAACATGGCAAGAGAGGTTAACGTTGTTATCATTAGTAATGACACCAAAGCTGATTTCACAGACAGCCTAGAGCAGGACAATCCTTTCCCTAACTTCTGGCCAGCAAAGGGTGTCTGCAGGAGCAGCTCCTGCAGCCCCGAGGGTGAGATAATTGCTCCTAACTGTGCTGAGGGACAATGAATGAGCACCTGGGCAAAGCTGCCGGCAGGGTACCGAGAGCAGCTCTGTGCAAACACTTTTGTCGGAGTGAAAACTCGTGTCTGGCTGCTCGGAGCTTTGAAGGGGATTGGCTAATAGAGAGCAGGGCAGAGGAGGCAGCCTTGTGATGATATTGATTTTTTCACTCCCGACTTCTCAGGTGGCTTTTGCCGTGGAGAATATTCTTGATGTCCTCCCCTGGAGTTGCAGAAGAATGGGCTTCATTTTTTATTTTTTTTTTTTTTCATCTACTTTTCAGTATGGTACAAAAGGACTTTGATGTTCTCCTTTGTGCTGTTAATTTAAGGGACTTTCTACGTCTTCACAGGTCTCCCTCTTACCGGATTTTTTTTTTTTCCCCTGCCTGACTTTGCAACCCACAAGTGGAGAAAGGAAAAAACAAACCCCACCTGAAACAGAGATTTTGATTACTGAGGAACTGGTAGTGGTGCTTACTACCAAGGGAAGCTTACACCCTGGAGGTGTTCAAGGCCAGCTTGGGATGAAGCTTTGAGCAACCTGCCCTAGGGAGAGGTGTCCTTGCCCATGGCAAGGGGTTGGAACTGGATGAACTTCAAAGTCCCTTCCAACCCAACCCATTCTGTGAATCCATGAATGAGATTCAGATTGGATGCGAGGAGGAAGTTGTTGAGCATGAGAGTGTTGGTAGCCTGGAATGGGTTGCCCAGGGAGGTGTTTGGGGCCGCATCCCTGGAGGCATTTAAGGCCAGGCTGGCAGAGGCTGTGGGCAGCCTGATCTAGGGTAGGGTGTTCCTGGACATGGAAGGGGGGTTGTAACTGGTTGATCCTTGTGGTCCCTTCCATCCCTGACTGATTCTATGATTCTATGAATCCATGAATCCAGGTAGGCCTTCTCTAAGAGGTGGTGAAAGCATCCATGGAATACTCCTCTCAGGTGCTGTGTTGTTTGATGAGTGACTGGGTCCAGGCATAAGGTCTTAGTGACATTCTGGAAGGAAAACTTCCCCCAGATCAGCCTTGGCATGCTGAGCAGGAAAGAAAGAGTGGTGAGTGGCAAAGAAAGCTGAAGGGGCCTGACTCTGTTCGGTGGCGCCCAGGGACAGGACAAGGGACAACAGGTTCAAGCTGGAACCCAGAAGGCTCCACCTCCACATGAGGAGAATCTTTATGGTGAGGGTGCTAGAGCCCTGGAGCAGACTGCCCAGAGATGTGCTGGAGTCTCCTTGTCTGGAGACTTTGCAAACTTAGCAGGTTGTGTTCCTGTGCAGTCTGCCCTGGGTGACCCTGCTTTGGAAGGAGGTTGGGCTGGATGATCTCCAGAGGTCCCTCCCAAACCCTGCCATGCTGTGACTCTGGGACCATGCTGTGTGCAATCAGCATTCCCTGGCAATGGATCAAGATTTATCTCAACCAGTTTGATGTTTTCTGACAGAGCTTTTGATAGGAACAGAATAAGCAGCCAGAGGTGACAACCAGCAACAAGATCTTCAGGAGCTTCACAGTTCTAACTCAGGCATCCAGATTTGTTCTGAGAGGTGCTGAGCCAAAACGCTGCTCTCTGCTGCTACTCCTTGTCCTGGGCATGGGGAGAAAACCCCAATGCAAGATGCAGAGTGAGTAAGCCACAGCCTGATCCCCACTGAGAAATGGCCTGCAGCAAGGGAATGAGCATTCCTCAGGGGTGTGAGGGTTCCTCAGGGGCACGAGGGCTTCTCAGGGACATGAGGGTACATCAAGGGCACGAGAGTACCTCAAGGTTGTGAGGGCTCCTCATGGGCATGCCCTAGCAGCTGTGTTTGGTGTGCTCTGTGAGGCCATGCCTGCAGTAGGAGCTGGAGCAGCTCGGTTTGCAGTGCTCTGCACTTCCAGGCAAGCTTTCATGAATAAATTGTGGACATGTGGAGGCCCTTGGAGGCAGAGGAGAAGTTCCTCTTTCTGCCTCAGAAAATTAAAGTTCATATTTCCCAGGGGAAGGTTCTAGCAGCAAATGCTACATTTGCCAGTGCTGCTTTGGAACGAGAGGAATTGAATTTGAGATTGACTGAGCAAAGAGCTTTGTAGGCTCCTGGCTGGAGAGAGTTCTCTGCTTTACATTCTTCCAGTCACAGTTTCCAGAGTTACTTTTAATTCAGATCAAATTTATTATGTGAAGTTTATTCTTGTTATTAGGTTGCTGATTAATTTTTTTTACTTTCCTTATCCCTCACTAAACTTTTCATTGGAGGACAACCTAAAACGGAGTAGAACTGTTGGCAGACACAGGATTTGCTAAAGAAAATGAAAGGGGAAAGCTTCATTCTGCCCTTCTGCAAAGATTAGATTCCTTCTTGGGGAGTAAAGGTAGCTTGAGAGTGAAAAAGCATTAACCTGGCATGGCTTGGTGACCTCTGGAGGTCCCTTCCTACTCTTAACGTTCTGTAATTCTGTGACAGGAATGCAGAAGCCTAAGGTAAAAGCTTGAGATAGTTGAAATCAGAATTGTTAAGGTTGGAAAAGGCCTCCAAGAGCATCCAGCCCAACATCAACCCAACCCCAAAATGGCCACTAAACCATGGCCCCAGCTGCCATGGGCACACCTCTCTGGAACACCTCCAGGCATGGGGACTTGACCACCTCCCTGGGCAGCCTCTGCCAATCTCCTGACCGCTCTGACAGCAAATAATATTTTCCTAATATCCAACCTAACCCTGCCCTGGCACAAACTGAGGCCATTTTCTCTCATCCTGGCACTTCTTACTAGGTAGAAGAGCCCAACCTCACCTCACTGCAGCCTCCTCTCAGGGAGCTGGAGAGAGCAATGAGCTCTGCCCTCAGCCTCCTCTGCTCCACACTGCACACCCCCAGCTCCCTCAGCTGCTTCTGTCCAGCTCTGCTCTCCAGACCCTTCACACAGGGTTTCCTATCCAATAAATAAGACTCTTCCTACTTCCTTTTTTCCCCCACCACTAACAGCAGGATTTGCAAGACGATTTGCTTGATGGATTTTGAGGAAGAAATGCTTAAAGCCCACAGAAATTCCAGGGCATTTTTAACCTTCTCAGAATCACAGAATTATTGAGGCTGGAAGAGACCTCTGAGATCATCAAGTCCAGCCTATGACCTGACACCACCATATTCCTGGTTCTTCAAACCACCTAAACAACCTGGGTGCAAGAAAAAAACCTTCCTGAGTGATTATTTCCCACTTTTTTTTTCATCCTTCACATATTTATCTCATTGAGACATTTATATCCAAAGCTCTCCTGCTGCCAAGGACATGCAGGCTACACCTAAGCTTGCTCTGCTCTCAGTTGGGTTAGATCCTGAGTGCTCTGAGTGCTTTCAGAAGCTGTCAGTGATACCAAACAAAACCACAGAAGCTTGGAGGGTGCCAGGCATGAGCTTCTTCATAAAACCACCTCCTGATGAATACCTAAATCCTTCTTTTTCTCTTTTCCCAAGGCACACAAAGCTTTGTGCGATGCTATCAGGCTCCCACGCGTGACCTCTGCCTGTTTGGCTCTAGCCACAAACAGGTCAGGTTGGAGCCTACCAAGGAAGCATGAAGGGAACATGTGGGGCTCTGCCTAAGTGTTTTAAAAGCTCTTCCTACATGCAGACACCACGAGAGCTGCCTGGGGATGTCAGACAGAGAGTTTGATGTCTTCTGGCTTGACTAATAAGTGAAAAAGCCCCACCAAAGGCCTTGGTTCCAAAGCTGATGTTCCACAGGTTGCCATGGGAACCAGAGCATTGGCTCAGATCAAGGTTTCTATTTTGCTGTCTTTCAAAACTCATTTTCATTGTTAGCAGCTGAGGTTTGTTGGTTTTGGGTTTTTTTTTTTGCTCCCCCTCCCCATGTTTTGACTGGAAGCTGCTAAGTTGTAGCATTTATTAAATTACATCTGGGCTGTCTCGAGGGATCACCTTGTAAAGAAGATTTATTTAATTTCAGAGGAGTTGTTTAGCTGCATAATAAAGGGGAGGGGATGGAAAGAAAAGGCAGGAAAGGGGTTTATTATTTCCCAGAAAGAAATGGCTCTTCAGCAACTGAAATCCAGTGAAGTCATTGGTGCTGGCAGCCCTGTGCCCTGCAGGGCTCTGGAGTTAAAACAGATGAACAAAAGGCCAAGCACAACAGAGCCACAGAATGGGCTGGGCTGGAAGGGAGCTCCAAAGCTCACCCAGCAGCCAGCAGGGACATCCTCCACTAGAGCAGGTTGCCCACAGCCCTGTTATTGGCACCTGAGTCATGAAGGCAAAGATGGCTCTGGGCTTCATACACACAAACCATCACAGAACTGCTGGGGCTGAGACCTCTGAGATCATCAGGTCAGCCTATGAATCCTCTGTTCCTCCCTTCTGCTCCTGGGAGGAACACAAAACTGTCACCAGCTTTCTCTGTTTCATAGAATGGTTTGAGATCAGATCACAGAGTCATAGAATGACTCATGTTGGGAGGGACCTCAGAGCTCATCCCTTCCAACCTCCTCACAATGCCCAGGGACACCTCTCAGCTAGACTCAGCTGCTCAAGGACTCATCCAGCCTGGCCTTGAGCATTCCAAACCCTGCCTGTCTGTGATTCAGTGAACCTGTGAAGTGTGCAAGAAACTGAGTCTTCCCATGGAACATCTCGAATCACCTCTGTACCTGCAAAGGAAAGTGTCCTGCCTGTAAGGCTGTGACTTTCCTGCCTGTGATGCTGTGACTTTTCTGCCTGTAAGTCTGTCACCTTCCTGCCTGTGAGGCTATGACTTCCCTGTCTGTATGACTATGACCTTCCTGCTTGTAAGGCTCTGACCTTCCTGCCTGTAAGGCTATGACTTTCCTGCTCGTAAGGCTCTGACCTCCCTGCCTGTAAGGCTGTCACCTTCCTGCCTGTGAGGCTGTGACTTTCCTGCCTGTATGACTGTGACCTTCCTGCCTGTAAAGCTGTGATGTTCCTGCCTGCAGCTGCTCCTGCCCTGCCAGCCACACCATCCAAACCATTCACACAGTCTCCATTTGGCCAGCCTAGTAGAACTCTATTTAGAGTTGTCTTCAGTCATATGATTTTTATCTTAAAAAACATTAACTTCTCCTGTCTGTCACTTGGCCTATCCCTGTCCCCAGCTGTGCAAACCAGATTGTTCCTGCCACCTGCAAATAGCAGCACTAAAGCTCACAGCATCGCTGCTTGGTTTTATGACCCTTCACTGCAGTTTAATTGCCTCATTTGAGCACATTAAGCCCTTGGCTAAAATTAACAGCTTCAAAAGGCTTACTTTTTTTTTTTTTTCCCCAAGGGTACTTATTTGCCAGGTATCAATCAGGATATAGAATGTTTAAGCACCAGAAGGACCAATCTCACTGCCTGCATTCCACAGACTGCACCACCAGAGCAGATTTGTTTGGCTGCTGTGGCAAGAAGTGACAGATGAGTGAGCGAGAAAGCTACCACTGGTGCCTGGACACCACCCAGAAGGAAAATCTGTAGGAAAAAAAGATCAATATCCCTCCAAATACATCTGTTTCATCTCTGCTCTTCATGACCCTTGGGCGAACTCCTGGACACAGCCTTTGTAGTGGATTGATTTTTAGAGAGGAAGGGACAATTAAAGAAGGGTTCTTTGCAGTTCCTGGAACACTTTGGGAATGTGGACTTGACCAAACAATGAGACAACCCTGCACAAGACCTACCTGTGCAGATCAAGGAACTTATCATCATCTCAGAATTCTTTTGTTGCAGAACAATGATCTTTGCTCTCTACAGCTTTCTGAAAGGAGGCTGCGGTGAGCTGTGGTTGGGCTCTCTTGTCTAGTCTCGGGTGAGAGAATGAGATGAAATGGCCTGGAATTGTTCCAAGGCAGGGTTAGTTTGAAGATGAGGGAAAATGTCTTTGGTGCCAGAGTGGTCAGAGACTGGAAGAGGCTGCCCAGGGAGGTGATGGAGTCCCCACACCTGGAGGTGTTCGAAAGAGGCAGAGCTGTGGTGCTGAGGGCCACGGTGTAACAACAGAGGCTGCCCAGGGAGGTGGTGGAGTCCTCATGCCTGGAGGTGTTCCAGAAAGATGTGGCCATGGCACTTGGGGCCATGGTTTAGTGGCCATGGAGGGGCTGGGTTGCTGGCTGGGCTGGCTGCTCTTGGAGGCCTTTTCCAACCATGATGATTCTATGATTCTGGCAGTCAGAATGACTTGGGCACAGTTTAGAAGATCAGCAATTGTCCCTTTTCCAGGTCCCTGCTTGCTTCTTCTACAAAGAAGAGGCTGAGATCTGCATTCTTTTAATCCCTTGGTCATAGAATCGCAGAATTCTTTTGTTTGGAAAAGACTTGAAAGGGTTCTTACAGCTTAGCACAGGCTGCCCATGGAGTGGCTTAATCTCCATGCCTGGAGGTGTTTCAAGGAAGCAGAGCTGTGGTGCTGAGGGCCATGGCTTAGCCCCAGCCTTCATAGAGTAAGAGAATGGTTGGCCTGGATAGTCTGAAAGATCTCTCCCAACTGACCTGATTCCATGAGTCCATGGTTCTGCCCTTAGCAGGCCCACCTGAAGCAAAATCACAGCAGAAAGAACTTCCCCACTACTCCTCCCTCTCCAGAAGAACTCTCAGACTGACAGGTATGGAGGCTACAGCAATGTTAAGAGCTGCTAACTGCTTCCCATCCATTATCTGTGCTCTGCTAGGCTGACACTTTCAATAAAGGAAGTGTTAGAGCTCCTCAGAGACCCAAAGTGTTTCATCCTGTGTTAGCTTCACAAAACTCAGGTCTAAAATATTTATTTTTCCTGTGGAACAACAAGAAATGCTTTAAATGCAGCTGAGAATCCCTTTTGTCACAATAGCCATTTCCAGGCTGGCAAATGCTGCTTGCTAAATTCAGTTCCTCTTGGCATGTCTGTGTTGCCTCTGGATTGTTTTGCAGTCTCCTGAGAACAGCTGGAGCATTGACACTCTGCTCCAGAAGCCCACGTTTGCAGCTCCTGTCTCTGCAAAATGCATTTCAGTCTCCACCCCATCCTAAACAGTTTAGCAGCTGTAGTGACTGTGTGGAATCAGCAAGGCCTGGCTCTCCAAAACTCCTTGCCTTGATTCCAAGAACCTGCTCCAGGCTAGGGAGACACTGGAACAGGCTGCCCAGGGAGGCTGTGGATGCCTCCTGCCTGGAGGTGTCCAAGGTCAGACTGGATGAGGCCTGGAGCAACCTGGGCTGGTGGGAGATGTCCTTGCCCATGGCAGGGGTTGAAACTGGATGGTCCTGAAGGTCTCTTCCAATCTAAACCACTTTATAAATCTGTGAGTCTAGGTAGGATTTCTCCAAGAGGTGATGAAAGCATCTCTGAAGCAACTGAAATGATTCTATGCCTCTTTATCTTTACGCCACTCCTCTGAGGTACTAACCTAGGATCTGCGTGAGCAGATTGTGAGCAGAGAAGACAAACAGGGTGCAAACAGCTCACAGCCTACTGAGAAACACTGAACTCTCACCTTGCAGTGTGGGATGGGATGGAAGAGAATGGAAAAGAATGGAAGAGAAGAAAATAGAATAGAATAAAATAAAATAGAATGGAAGGGAAGGGATAAAAATTAGATCATTTTGGTTGGCAAAGCCCTTTCAGCTCACCCAGTCCAACCATTCTCTAGCTCTACCAAGGCTGATGCTGAACCCTGTCCCTCAGCACCACAGCTCTGCCTCCTTGAAATACCTCCAGGGATAGGATTCAGGCACCTCCTTGGGCATCCTGTGACAGGTTGTGAGAACCTTTTCAGTGGAGAAGATTCTTCTAATATCCAACTAACCTTCCCCTGACATAATTCCAGCCTGGCACCTTGTCAGGCTGTGCTGCCATCCAACTAGAGCTGGACAGATTGAGAGCTGGGGGAAAGAGAACCTCATCAAGTTCAATAAGGACAAGTGCAGAGTGCTGCATCTGGGAAGGAACCACAGCAGGCACCAGCACAGACCATGACTTTTCCTGCTGGAAAGTAGCTCCATGGAGAAGGATCTTGGAGCCCTGATGGGCAGCAAGTTCTTCATGGACCAGCAATGTGCCCTTGTGGCCAAGAGGACCAAGGACATCCTGGGATGCATCAGCAAAAGTGTGGCCAGCAGAGCTAGGGAGGTTCTGCTGCCTCTGCTTTGCCCTGCTGAGACCACAGCTGCAATACTGTGTCCAGTGCTGAACTCTCCAGTTCAGGAGAGACAAGGACCTGCTGGAGAGATTCCAGGGGAGAGCCACGAAGATGACTGGGGAACTTGAACATCTCCTCTATGGAGAGAGACTGAGAGCCCTGAGGCTGTTGAGTCTGGAGAAGAGAAGGCTAAGATCTGCTCAATGTCTATGAATAGGGTGGGTGTCAGAATGAAGGTGCCAGGCTGTGTCTGATGGTGCCTGGTGGTAGGACAATGCACAATGAACACAGACTGGAACCCAGGAGGTTCCACATTAACACAAGGAGACACTACTTTGGTGTGAGGGAGCTGGAGGTCTGGAGCAGGCTGTCCAGAGAGGCTGTGGAGTCTCCTGCTCTGGAGACATTCAAACCCCACTTGGATGTGCTCTTGTGTGCCCTGCCCTGCCTGACCCACCCCTACCATTCTGTGGCTCTGTGATTTGCCAGAGTGGGAACTTTAGTGCATCTTGACATGTTATGGAAAAAGTCTTCTTAAGGCCAGTATCTCCTGCAGTAAATGATAAGGAAAGGGCAGCTGCTGAGGGTATCAACCATGGAGAAGCAGTTAAGCTCCACTGGATTACTGATGGGACCATACATAATCACGGAGCCACTTGTCACAGACACCCAAACTTCATCTAGTTAACATCTGAGTGAATTCTCAGCTGGGACACTTTAATTTATTTATGATCTGTTGTTCACAACATCTCCCAGAAAAAAAAATAAATCACCATTTCCCTTACTTTAAAATTAATTAGACTCTTCCTATGTCTGCAGCACACCTCCTGACCACTTCTTCCCCCTGCAGAGAGGGCTTCGAATGGCGGTGCTGAGGTTGTGTTGCCATGGGTAAACAGTTTGAGAGGATTTGAGGTTCCACTCAGCTCCAAATTCCTACTTTTATTTCTCTGATAGGGTTCAATTGCAGCTGGCAGCTCCAGAAGGCAGCAATTTACAACAAGTTTCCTCATCAAAACTGCATCATCTCCAGGCTGAAATGAAGTGGTTTGGAATTTTCTAGCTATTGTTAAAGGAAAAAAAGAAGATAAAGGGGGAGGCAGTGACAAGTTCTTCAGTCTTCAGCTTCCAAACTGAAGCTCACTATTGCACAGAAGCCAAAAGAGGAGGAAAATATCCTCTCTCATCATCTCATCTCATCTTGAAAAGCTTCATGAACTTGCCAAGGTGTTGGAGTTGCCAAACACAATTCAGGTTGATAGGACTCTGCATGACAAACTGCTGCTGGGATCGTTGTGCCTGACAGCTGTGGGCAGGCAGTCACAGAATCACACAATAGCAGGACTTGGAAGGGACCTCTGGAGGTCATCCAATCCAACCCAGGGCAGGGCACACAGAACACATCCAGGTGAGTTTGGAAAGTCTCCAGAGATGGAGTCCACAATCTCTCTGGGCTGCCTGCTCCAGTGCCCCTTCACCCTTCAAGAAATCCCTCCTCGTGTTCAGATAGAACTTCTGATGTTCCAGTTTGTGCCTGTTACCCTCTCCTATCCTGGCATTGGGCACCACAGCCTGGCCCCATCCTCCTGACTCCCACTGCTGAAGTATCGATCAACATTGATCAGATCACATTCCAAGTCCTCTCTTCCCTGAATTAAACAGCCCAAATTCTTCCAGGCTTTCCTCACAAGGAAGGTGTCCAGTCCCTCACCATGGGGCAAGTCCCCTTGCCAGCAAGTCCCTGTCCTTCTTCAGGCAAAGAGCCACTCTTGCAGCAAAGACATTTTCCTTGATATCCAACATAAACCTCATCTGGTGCAGCTTGAGCCTGGGGAAGGTTCTGGAGAAAAGGGCTGGGGAGGAACAGCTGAGGGAGCTGGGGGTGTGCAGTGTGGAGCAGAGGAGGCTGACGGCAGAGCTCATTGCTCTCTCCAGCTCCCTGAGAGGAAGCTGCAGTGAGCTGGGCTTGGGCTCTGCTGCCTGCTTTCAGGTGAGAGAAGGAGAGGAAAAGGCCTGGAATTGTGCCAGGGCAGGGTTAGGTTGGAGAGGAGGAAAAATGTCTTTTGTGGCAGAGTGGTCAGGGACTGTCAGAGGCTGCCCAGGGAGGTGGTGGAGTCCCCATGCCTGGAGGTGTTGCAGACAGATGTGGCCATGGCATTTGGGGCCAGGGTTTAGTGGCCATGGTGGGGTTGGGTTGCTGCTTGGACTGGCTGCCCTTGGAGGCCTTTTCCAACTCAAACAATTCCATGATTCTCTGATTTCTTCTCCTTCTGTCATGCTCTGTTTCCTTAAGAACTAAGCCTTATTATTTCACTCCAAAGTGCTCTAATTCCTGTGCTTGACTCCTCTTTTTGCCATATTCCAGAAAACTGAGTGAACTTCTGCTGATAAAGAGGTTAATAATTGGCAGATGAACTGAGCTACACACACACACACACACACACACACACACACACATTTCACCGAAGGCTCTGCCAGATCTTAATCCATTTCCTGGGAGCTACCTGGGCCTGGGGCTCTTTTACACTGCTCTGTTTTCCTCAAGGAAAGAAACAGGAACGTTTCAGCCCCCAAACAAATTATCATCCTCATAGCTGAATGATTTTGCAATTTGCAAAGCTGATTGAATAAAACAATTTGTTTTTTGTTTTTTGTTTTTTTTTTAAAGAGCACAATTCCCAGTGTTTCCCAAAGACCAAGGCAAAAATATCCTGAGCACTGCTCCTGTTTTCGCAGCTGCAGACAAATGCAGCAGGCAGAGGCAATTACAAGCCCCTTATTGGATTTCTTCTGTAATCCTGCTCTGTAATCCTGCCATTTGTCCTGACTGAGGGACAAATTATGGATTTAATGCTTAAAAGAAAGCAGATGGTGGTGACTCTGCCATTCATCTACACAGGGTTCAGAAGGGCTATAGACCCTGGAGGAAAAAAGTCATAACCCCTGATACATTTCTTGGGGAAATTATTTTGCCCCCTCCAGTTTGCTACAAGACTTCAAGAAAATCATTTGTGATGGTCAAGAAGGCCAAGGGCAGCCTGGGGTGGATCAGAAGGGCTGTGGTGAGTAGGTCCACAGAGGTTCTCCTGCCCCTCTGCTCTACCCTGCTGAGGCCACAGCTGGAATATTGTGTCCAGTTCTGGGCCTCTCAACTCAAGAAGTAGCTCACTCATCACTGTTCACTGGTGCTGCTTGAGCCTGGGGAAGGGTCTGGAGAAGAGAGCTGGGGAGGAGCAGCTGAGGGAGCTGGGGGTGTGCAGTGTGGAGCAGAGGAGGCTGAGGGCAGAGCTCATTGCTCTCTGCAGCTCCCTGAGAGGAGGCTGCAATGAGCTGGGCTTGGGCTCTGCTGCTTGTTCTCAGGGGATAGGAGGAGAGATTCTGTCCCTACCTGAGGGTCTGCACAGGAGGACCTGCACTGCTGGACTGGCTGGGGGCAGGTTGACAACACTGCTGGGGGGTGAGAGGGGAAGATCCCTGACAATCCATTGGTGTCTGTTACCATTTTCCTACTGTCTCTGACTGGTTTATTGGTTGCATTGCTGGTGTCGAACACATAATTCTCTGATTCCCATCTAATTATCTGTCACTTCTACATCATTAACCCTCTCTGATGCTGATTGGCTTTGAACCATGCCAGCAGAACTCTTTCTCCTCAGGAGGCAGCTTTGTGGGTGGTTTATGGGAGAGTGGGGGAGGAGAAATTGCAGAGGAGTTTGTTTATAAATGTAAGCTGTGGGTGATAAATGCTGATAATCTGCAGCCACGCTGAGGCAGGAGTTGACCTTTCATCACTCAGTGACAGATTATGGCTAAGAAGAGGGCCCAAGAAGGCGGACAAAAATCACTTACACTCGAGGTGCTACAAAGAGCAGAAGGCAGCTGAGAGAGATGGAGAAGTTAAATATTTCCAGCTTATGAAACCTGATTCTGCTCATTAGAGAGCAGTTGGATGGAAACCTGAAAGCCGGAAAATGAACATTTTAAATTTGCACTTCATTTTTTTCCCCCTGTGTGTATTTATTTTTTTTTTTTTTCCCTGACAAGAGAAGATTGCCTTAAAAAAAATCTCTCACCCACCCCAGTGCCACCAGGAGAGTTGCTTTGGTACTGCTTCAGAAGCTCTCCTCTCTACACAGCATCCTTTTTTCTTCTTCTGGGCCAGCAAAGCATGCAAAGCCTTCACTGTTCCCCTCAAGTGTTAACACTCTAATGACCGATAATTAGTCCTAAAATCTGAAATTTATGCTGAGATCTTAATGCTATGGTTTGGAAGTGGAGCAGGGCAGAGTTAGGTTGGGCATCAGGAGGAAGCTCTGCACAGGGAGGGTGGGGAGGCACTGGCACAGGCTGCCCAGGGAGGCTGTGGATTATGGATCTGCAATCACATTCTGTGATCCTGTGATTCACAACCTCCCTGGAGGTGTTCAAGACCAGGCTGGATGAGGTCTTGAGCAGCTTGGGCTGGTGGGATGTGTCCCTGCCCATGGCAGGGGGTTGGGACTGGATGATCTCTTAGATCCCTTTCTACTTCAGCCATTCTGTGACTCCATGATTCAGTGAAGTTAACTCGTGTTGAAACCTGTGGCATGTTAGAAGCAGCACTACAATCTTCTTGTTATTTGATTCTTACTATTCTTTTGGCAACTACAAGCCCAGTTTATATATTAAGGTTGGAGGAAACCATTTCTGAAGGAAAAAAAAAAAAAAGGAAAACAAACAAACAAAACAAAACAAAACAAAAAAAAAATCAAAGCCAAGGCAGGTTGCTAAATGGAAAAAGCAAAAGTGCAATGTTTATTTGCTTCCAAGGATTCCTATTTGCCATATCAGGGAATATAAAATATTTTAATCTACTCCACTTACAAGGACTTGTACATAGATTTCTGCCAGGAAGCAATCTAAAGAGCAGACCCCCATTGTTTTACAGCAGAGAAATTGTTCTTTCTCTTTTTTTTTCCCTACCATAATCCATCCATTAAGCAGTGCCTGGTTCTGGGCATTAATCCAAGCAGCAAAGCTCCTGCCCCTGTTTGATATTCTACTGAGTGCTGTAAAAGTGGAGCAGGGCTTGGGTGTGGAGCTTCACAACTCTACTTCTCCTTCAGGATATAACTCTGCTCTGAGAAGTAAGGTGAAATGAACCTCTGAACTCCAGGACTTCATTGATGTCCTGAGACCCTTCTTAGGTTGGCTCAGTTCCATTTATTTAGAGAGCAAGTACCATGAGGAGTGACTGTGGGAGCTGGGAGTGTGCAGTGTGGAGCAGAGGAGGCTGAGGGCAGAGCTCATTGCTCTCTCCAGATCCTTGAGAGGAAGCTGCAGTGAGCTGGGCTTGGGCTCTGCTGCCTGCTCTCGGGTGAGAGAAGGAGAGGAAATGGCCTGGAATTGTGCCAGGGCAGGGTTAGGTTGGAGAGGAGGAAAAATGTCTTTAGTGCCAGAGTGGTCAGGGACTGGCAAAGGCTGCCCAGGGAGGTGGTGGAGTGCCCATGCCTGGAGGTGTTGCAGACAGATGTGACCATGGCACTTGGGGCCAGGGTTTATTGGCCATGATGGGGTTGGGTTGGTGGCTGGGCTGGATGATCTCAGAAGGCTTTGCCAACCCAACTAATTCTCTGATTTGATTTGCCAGTCAGACAGGCAGAGATCTGATTCAGTTCAAGAGGCAGTGATGTGTTTGCCAGTGCAGCCTGGGCTCAGTCTGCATTCTTCCTGCTGGAGACTCTGCAGCAGTAGCTCTAAGTTACTGCTCTAGTGAAGCACTAATAAATTCCAGTGCCACTCACAGAGATAGTGGCAGGCAAAGCAGGGCACAGGCATTTCAGGGCCCCATGGAAAACAAGGCTCACAGAGTGGGAGGGGTTGGAAGGGACTTCTGGATATCCTCCAGTCCCCTGCGAAAGTAGGATCACCAGAAGTAAATCACACAGGGATACATCCAAGTGGGTTTTGAATGCCTCCAGAGGAGGAGGCTCCCCAACCTCATTGGGCAGCCTGCTCCACTGCTGTGCCACTCTCAAAGTGAATTTTTCCCCTAATGCTTATCTGAAAGCTCCTGTGTTCCAGCTCATGCCCAATACCTGTCAGCAGACACCACTGAGAAGAGTCTGGCATCATCCTCCTGACCTCCACCCTTCAGCTACTGATGAGCATTAATGAGCTCCTTCCTCAGACTCCTCTTGCCCAATCTGACCAGCCCCAGCTCTCAGCTTTTCCTCATAGGGCAGATGTTCCACTGCCTTCAGCATCTTGAGCACTCTCCACTGTACTCTTTCAGTAGATCTTTTTCCCCTTTAAACTAGTAGCCAAGACACAATAATCCAGATGAGTCCTTCCCAGTGTGCAGAGGGAGGAGAACCTCCCTCAAACTGTTGAACAGGACTGGACACTGTACTGATCCCTGGACAACATCCAACACAGGCATCCAACTCTACTCTTGCCACTCACCACCACCCCCTGAGCTGTGTCCATCAGCCAGATCTCAATCTGCCTCCCCATCTGATCACCCAATACTGACTTCTTAAGCTTAGCTGTGAGGCTCGCAGGATCACAGAATGCTAGGGGCTGGAAGGGACCTCCAGCAACCATCAGGTTCAATCCCCCCTGCCAGAGCAGGATCACCCAGGACAGGGCACACAGGAACACATCCAGCTTGGCTTTGAAAGTCTCTGGAGAAGGAGACTCCAAAAAGGATGCTTCTGGAGACGGTGCCAGAAGCCTTGCTGGAGTAAAGGTAGATCACATCCACTGCCTCCCCTGCTCTGTCCACCCAGTTATGCCACCATGAAAGGCTACCAGTTTGGTCAAAGTTGGCTTCATAGAATCACAGAGTGCTTTGGGTTGGAATGGACCTTGAAGCTCATCCAGTTCCAATCCCCTGCCTTGGGCAGGGACACCTCCCACCAGCCCAGGGTGCTCCAGGCCTCATCCAACCTGGCCTTGAACACCTCCAGTACCATCTGTAAAATACTTTATGACTTAGTATTAACTGTTCCTGAATTCCAGAACTGTGCTTCCTAGTGCCTCATCTTCCACCTCCTCTGTGGTGGAATTAACTTTGGGAGTTGTGAAGCAAGGCAGGAGAGCATTTGTCAGGCAGGACTTGCTCATCAGTGCCAGCTGCCCAGCCCCTCCCTGGGGCTCTCTTCATGTTCAATAAGCATCCTGTGACCCAAAGAGACCTCCCCGGCAGCTCTCAGTGCTTCAGCAGCTTGTAAGTGACAATCAAGCCACAAAGAAAAAGCCAAGTCCTTGTAGCACTCTGCTGGTGGAAGGGAAGCTTGACTCATTAAAAGCAGCCACACTGATTGCATTGCCAGCTCTGAATTCTCTTCAAGGTCTTCCCAAGCTCTGCTGCCTCATAGCAAGGTAGAAAAAAGAGATGAACATTAGACAAAGAAGGTAAAAATGATATTCCTGCTAAAATTTGATTTAGTCTGCTTCATTTGGGAAATAAATCTGCCCACCATTAACCCTTGGTAGCTTGTGGTAATATTTGGAATGTCTTCTTTGTTGAAGCAATGTGGAAGAAGTTTTTCCACTCACAAGAAAAATGCTTTGAAAAGACATTTTCAATCTATTGAATCATTACGCTTGGAAAAGATCTCCAAGACCATTAAGCTCAGCCTTCCAATTTGGAAAGAGAATTTAAGAGCAGCCCTTTGTTGATGACACTGATAGGACAATAAAAGAAATATCATTAAGTAAAGGAATGCAGAAACAATCTTTAACTTTCAAAACTGCCCCCAGTCTTCATACATGCAAAGAATGACTGAATCACAGAACTACTGGGGCTGGAGTAGACCTCTGAGATCATCAGGTCCAGCCTATGTATCCTCTTCTTGGTAGCCTGTAGTAATACTTGGAATGTCTTCTTTTTTGAAGCAATGTGGAAGAAGTTTTTCCACTCACAAGAAAAATGCTTTGAAAAGACATTTTCAATCTATTGAATCATTACGCTTGGAAAAGATCTCCAAGACCATTAAGCTCAGCCTTCCAATTTGGAAAGAGAATTTAAGAGCAGCCCTTTGTTGATGACACTGATAGGACAATAAAAGAAATATCATTAAGTAAAGGAATGCAGAAACAATCTTTAACTTTCAAAACTGCCCCCAGTCTTCATACATGCAAAGAATGACTGAATCACAGAACTACTGGGGCTGGAGTAGACCTCTGAGATCATCAGGTCCAGCCTGTGTATCCTCTGTTCTTCCCTTCTGCTCTTGGGAGGAATATAAATCTGTTGCCACCTTTCTCTATCTGTTTCTTAGAATGGTTTAGAGATCAGAGAATCACCAAGTCACAGAATGGCTCTTCACCAACCTAACCCTGCTTTGGCACAATTCCAGGCCAGTTCCTCTCCTTCTCTCACCTGAGAGCAGGCAGCAGAGCCCAAGCCCAGCTCACTGCAGCCTCCTCTCAGGGAGCTGCAGAGAGCAATGAGCTCTGCTCTCAGCCTCCTCTGCTCCCTCAGCTGCTCCTCCTCAACCTCTTCTCCAGACCCTTCCCCACTTTTGTGCCCTTCTCTGCACCTGCTCCAGCCCCTCACTGTCCTTCTGGGAGTGAGTGCCCAGAACTGAACCCAGCACTCAAGCTGTGTCCTCAGCAGAGCCCAGCCCAGGGGCACAATCCCTGCCCTGCTCCTGCTGCCCACACCAGTGCTGCTCCAGGCCAGGCTGCTGGTGCCCTTCTTGCCCAGCTGGACACAGCCTGGCTCATCTCCAGCTTCTGTCACCCAGCCAAAAGAAAAAAAAAANTGCCCCCCAGCCAAAAAAAAAAAAAAAAAAAATTCCTGCAGCAGTGTCTGTCTCACAGCTGGAATCTCTCTTTCCTTCTTGGTGTGGAGAAATATCTGAATTTCTAATGTGCATTTTTTCCCCCCATTCCTATCAGAACTTTGAGTGCAGGTCTAACATATACCCTAAATAATTCATGCTTTAAAATGCCACTTATCTAAGGGCCATGGTTTGGAAAGTAGGTTGGACCAACTCAACTGCTGCTGGAAAGAATTATTATTATTATTATTACTACTACTACTGTTATGACTGTTTTCTACTGGTAGAACTCTTACTATTACTACTTTTATTGCTGTTAGGATTAGGATTATTATTCTGATTACTATTATTACCAGTGGGATTATTACAATTACTCTGCCTATTATTACTATAATTTTTGTGCTTGTTATTTAGTTTGATTATTATCTTATGCCTCGGAGGAACAGGAAATGTGTTGCCTTCCCCCCTCTAAGCTCTAAAATGGAAAGAATGCTCATGGTCAAATTTTCACTTTGAATGACTACAAAGGAGGAGTTTCTCCGAGTTCTGTGCTTTTGGTTCGGGTGGTTTTTATTTCTTCCCTTGTCTGGTTTCTATTTTGAGGTGAAATGAAGCAGTTCCCCTCTGCTCTGCTCTGGTCAGACCCCACCTGCAGCAGTGTGTCCAGTTATGGTGCACACAGCATAAGGAGGTCATGGAACTGCTGGAGCAAGTCCAGAGGAGTCCATGAAGGTGATAAGATGATCCAGCCTGGCCTTCAACACCTCCAGGCAGGAGGCAGCCACAGCCTCCCTGTGCAGCCTGCTCCAGACCATCACCACCCTCACCTTAAAGAAATAACAAATACCAGCAGCAGAGGACAGGAGTTCCTGAACTTTTAAGCATCTCAAGCTCATCAGGCACACAAAGCATTTATTGTCCCAATAACTGTGGCATTCAAATATCACAGAATCACAGAACTGTCAGGGTTGGAAGGGACCTCAAGGACCATCCAGTTCCAATCCCCTGCCATGGGCAGGGACACCTCACACTAGATCAGGTTGTCCACAGCCACATCCAGCCTGGCCTCAAAAACTTCCAGGGATGAGGTTTCCACCACCTTCCTGGGGCAACCTGTGCCACTCTCTCACCACCTTCATGCTGAAGAACTTCCTCCTAATGTCCAATGCCAGTCTGTCCTCCTCTAGCTTGGATCCATTCTTCCTAGTCCTATCACAACCTGACACCCTAAAAAGTCCCTCCCCAGCTTTCTTGTAGAGTCTTTCAGATACTGGAAGGTCACAATAAGGTCTCCCTGGAGCCTTCTCTTCTCCAGACTGAACAACCCCAACTCTCTCAGCCTGTCCCCGTAGCAGAACAGCTTCAGCCCTCTGCTCACCCTTGTAGCTCTTCTCTGGACACCTTCCAACACCTCCAGATCTGTCTTGTCCTAGGGACTCCAGAACTGGCCACAGTGGAGTGGGCTACTTCACTTCTTTTGTAAGGATGGATGCCCACCAGAGACCATTTTGTGCTGGCTGCACTTTCCCAAGGCAGCTATAAGAGGAAGCAGCTCCATCTGTCCCATGGCACTGGGAGGAACCTCTCTCCTGCAGGGCAGTGATTGATCTGCCACAAGCAGATGAGGACCCTAACTTTAATGTGTGTTCTTGCACAAAAATCTCCCTGGGCTCATCAATCCTGACAGCTTTAGGAGACTTCATTAAGCATTAGTGAAATTAGCCATAACTTCTTAACATTATTGGCTAATTGCTTTGTGAATCTGAGGTAACTCCAGAGTGCACTAAAGCTCCATATCGATACAATAAACTCCTGCTTCCCAGTATGAGATCACACCAGTTAAATCTTGATTGATGGCTGATCTCCAGCAGCTGAAATGGACTTCATTTTATTCCTAAATAATAAGAGCTGAATAAAAGTGAAGATTTTATTGCCTGGTACAAAGACAGTGTGCTGAAAATCCTGCTGGAGATGGGCAGCTGAAACCTGCAGCTGCTGGAAATTATTCCAGTGGAGGAGAAAACCCCAACACAAATGCTAGAGATGGCAATACTTTAGAATCACAGAATTCTGTGGGTGGGAAAAGCCCTCTGAGATCATCCAGCCCAGCCACCAACCCAACCCCATCATGGCCACCAAACCCTGGCCCCAAGTATCATGGCCACATCTCTCTGGAACACCTCCAGGCACGGGGACTCCACCACCTCCCTGGGCAGCATCTGACAGTCCCTGACCACTCTGCCACAAACGACATTTTTCCTCCTCTCCAACCTAACCCTGCCCTGGCACAATTCCAGGCCATTTCCTCTCCTTCTCTCACCTGAGAGCAGGCAGCAGAGCCCAAGCCCAGCTCACTGCAGCCTCCTCTCAGGGAGCTGCAGAGAGCAATGATCTCTGCCCTCAGCCTCCTCTGCTCCACACTGCACACCCCCAGCTCCCTCACCTGCTCCTCACCAGCCCTCTTCTCCAGACCCTTCCCCACCTTTGTGCCCTTCTCTGGACCTACTCCAGCTTCTCAAAGTCCATCTGGGAGTGAGAGCCCAGAAATGAACCCAGCACTCAAGCTGTGTCCTCAGCAGTGCCCAGCCCAGGGGCACAATCCCTGCCCTGCTCCTGCTGCCCACACCAGTGCTGCTCCAGGCCAGGCTGCTGGTGCCCTTCTTGCCCACCTGGGCACATCCTGGCTTATCTCCAGCTGTTGTCACCCAACACCCCCAGCTCTGTCTGCTGGGCATTTTCCAGGCACTCTGCTCCCAGCCTGCAGCCTTCCTGGGGCTTATTTGAAAAATAATTTTGATGGGCCCTGTGGCTTCAAAATAGTGGGAGATTTTGCCACAGTCCTCTGTAGTAGCAGGGAAGAGGAAGTGAAAATTGTATAATGCAGAATCTGTTCCTTCAGTACTTCATTGTAGTGTCAATAGCACAGTCACAGAATCAAAGAATGGTCTGGGTTGGAAGGGACCTCCAAAGCTCATCCAGTCCAACCCCTGCACTCAACAGAGACATCCTCCACTACAGCAGGTTGCCCAGAGCCTAGTTTAGCCTCATTTGAATGCCTCCAGAGGTGGGGCCTCAACCACTTGCCTGGGCACTCTGTTCCAGTGTTCCCCTACCCTCCTGTGCAGGAACACTGTAGTGTTTCTCATTATAAAAACCCAACGACCTCAAGTTGTTATAAACACCTGCAAAGAGAAGAGCTACAGTCTCAAATGAGGAGGTGATTCTGCTCCACAAATCAGTGAGGAGTTCAAACACTGAGACACTAAGTGCTGTAGGACAATCAGTGTCACTGTCTGGGCCTCCCTGAGGTCCCAGGCTTTCCGGCAGATCCTCAGCCTGAGATTGTAGATAATGGACTTGCAATAATTTGTGTGGCTGGGAGGATTAGTGGATTAGTCCACGAGTCTTTGGAGCCTGAGGAACGAGGTTAAGCGATCTGGCTCTGGGTTAAAAAAAAAAAAAGAAAAAAAAAAAGGGAAATGAGTTTGATAATCTCTGCTTAGTCCCTGGGAAACATTTGTACAAATCAAACCCCGAAAGCACCTTTAAGCATTTTGTGCTATTGAAATTTCTTCACTTGCCAAGGTCAAAGCTGGTGACACATGCAAAGAAAATGAGCAGCGAGACCACAGCTTTCTGCTTGGAACTGATGGCAGACTGGGAGGGCTGACTGGTACTACTTCAGGCTGTGCTGCTATCCAATGAGTGCTGGGGGAAGGGGAACCTCATCCAAGTTCAGCAAGGGCAAGTGCAGAGTCCTGCGTCTGGGGAGGAACAACAACAGGCACAAGCACAGACCGGGGCTTGTCTTGCTGGAAAGCAGCTCCATGGAGAAGGATCTTGGAGTTCTGGTGGGCAGCAAGGTCTGCATGGGCCAGCAATGTGCCCTTGTGGCCAAGAAGGCCAAGGGCATCCTGGTGTGCATCAGGAAAAGTGTGGCCAGGGAGGTTCTGCTGCCTCTGCCCTGCTGAGACCACAGCTGCAATACTGTGTCCAGTGCTGGGCTCCCAGTTCAGGAGAGACAGGGACCTGCTGGAGAGAGTCCAACAGAAAGCCAAGAGGATGAGTGTGGGACTTGAACATCTCCCCTGTGAAGAAAGTCTGAGTGTCCTAGGCCTGAGACCCTGGAGAGGAGAAGGCTAAGACCTTCCCTGCTTCTGCTGCGCACACCAGGCCATTTCCTCTCGTCCTATCATCTGATACTAGAGAGAAGCCACCAACCTCCACCTCACTCCAATGTCCTCTCAGGGAGCTGTAGAGAGCAGCCTCCTTTTCTGCAGCCTAAACACCCCCAACTCCCTCAGCTGCTTCTCATATGGAGAAGTCTTCAGCGTGGAACACAAGGAAGGTTCCTTCAGCACAGGGAGGAGCCTGTTGAGTCTTTATTCAAACAAGCTCCAATGCATTAAAATGAAGTATTTCACTCAGTATAAAATATTCTATTCTACGAAGCATTAAAATAATAATGATGGAAAAAATGTCTGGACCCAAAATGAAAACAAGCAGGTGGGAAAGGGTAAAGCACAAAGAAGCAGGAAGGTGGCATCCAGTGAGGTGAGCTGCAGACAGCAGCTGACAGCCCTTGTCAGTTCTGCTATTATCTCCCTGGGTTCCTGTGTGAAGTGAGGGTAATTGCACAAACCCTTGCACACACAAGGTGCTGGCTGTGCATTTGGGGCCTTTTTATCACTGAGGTGGAAGCAGAGACTCCAAATTTATTATAGATATCTTTCTTCATGACAGGGGCCACAGCTTCAGCACTGTGGAAGAGACCATAACCCATCAGCTCCTGTTCGCACAGTGATTTAGCTCTGGGTTTATCTTTCTTCCTGGGGAGTCATTGTCCTGAAATCAATACTGAGACTGGAACCTTAAATAATATTTTTCTCTTGGTGCTGCCTTTTCATCTGTTTCTGGAGATTAAAACAATATCTGCTGTTGTCTTGAGAGCCCATAAAAGGAAGCTTTTCTCTCTCTTCCCCAACCCAAAGTGCTGCACATATGGTGTGTAAGCACGATGTAAAAGCTTTATTGGACTTGGGAGATCAATAGGTGCCATTGCTCTGGACCTCCTCTTCTCTGCAGGTGAGGAGTTCCAAGCAGAGCATGCAGCAACCAGGGTAGACATCAGTTGCTCTGTCTTTCTGCATTGGGACTGGGTGTCCCTGGTCATGGCAGGGGGTTTGAAACTGGCTGATCCTTGTGGTCCCTTCCAACCCTGACTGATTCTATGATTCTATGATTCTACACTTGCCCCTGTTGAGCTTCATGAGGTTGCTCTGGACAGGCCAGAGAGTTGGGCAGGGGTCTGGCTGAATGGCAGAACAGCCTGACAGGATGCCAGCCACTGCTGCCAGCTTGATATCATTGCCAGACTGGCCAAGGGTCCCTTCTGTCTCTTCATCCAGGTCATGGATGAAGATACTGAACAAGACTGGACCCAGCAGTGACCCCTGGGGAACAGAAGTGGAGTAATGTTGTAACGTTGGCATTTATGAATCACAGCTTCAGTTTCTATAAACTAGCTCATGAAAAATAGAAGCCCCCCCCGATTTTAGATCAAACAAGGTTTGTAGAACAAGGCCTCATGCTACACACTGAATAATACATGAAGAAAAAAAACCCAACCCAAATCTTCAAGTGCTGCACTGAGAGAAGCTTTAGCTGTGCAGCCACCTGTGTAATGATGATATAATATTACATCTATACAGCCAGGCACGCTTGGCTTCATTAGGGGCAAGGTGATGATATAGATCCTGGAAGGATGAAGGTTGGCAGAAGCTGATAGGTGAGAGCATACAGCTTGTTCCCGTGAGCTGCAGCCTGCAGCTCATAGATCTGCTGTGGTTGGAGAAGACCTTTGAGATGAAGCCCAGAGCTCACAACCTCCCCACTGCTGCCAAGCCACTGTCACTCAACCACCTCCCTCACCAACGCATCCACTCATCACTTGAACACCTCCGGGCATGGGGACTCCACCATGCCCCTGGTCAGCCTCTGCCACACCCTGACCACTCTGGCAGCAAAGAAACTTTTCCTCATCTCCAACCTAACCCTCCCCAGGTGCAGCTTGAGCCCTTTTCCTCTTGTCCTTGTCTCATGCTTTGAATATATAGACTCATAGAATGGTTTAGGTTGGAAGAGACCTCAAAGATCATCCAGTTCCAGCCCCCTACCATAGGCAGGGACAGCTCCCACTAGAACAGGTCACTGAAGACCTCATCCAGCCTGTCTTTGAACACCTCCAGGGAGGGAGCAGCCACAACCTCCCTGGGCAACCTGTTCCAGCATCTCACCACCCTCACTGTGAAGAACTTCCTCCTAATATCCCATTTAAATCTCCCCTCCGCCAGTTTAAACCCATTCCTCCTCATCCTGTCTAATATTTTCACTTGCTTTTGTCCCAAGCATGGACAATAAAATTCTAGGAGAAAAAAAAAAGTCAATATAAAGTTCATTATTAGATGAAGAAAAGGATAGATTGGGTTAATATAATAATGGAATTCTATGGTTCTATGAATTTTGTTCTGCTTATCTATCTGGATTTTTAATTCAATAATGGAATTCTATGATTTTATGATTTTCATGCCATTTATCTACCTGGATTTTCAATGTAAAAATAAAATTCCACTATTCCACAAGTGTCATGGATTTTATCTACCTGGGTTTTAAATTTAATACTAGAATTCCAAGATTCTATGGCTTTTGTGCAATTTATCCACCTGGATTTTTAATTTCACAATCAAACTTGGATATTAGGAAAAATGCCTTCTCAGTTCTCAGGCTGCCCAGGAAGGTGGAGTAGTCTCCATCCCTGGAGGCATTTGAAAGCCACCTGGATGTGGTGCTGGGGGATATGGTTTAGTAGTAGCAGCTTAGCAACAGTGAGCTCTGAGTGAAGAGCTGGGCTGGATGATCTTCAAAGGTCTCTTTCAACCTCAACAGTGCTAGGATTCTATGATGCTAAATAAGCAAATATCTCATCCTTACAGGTATATTCTTGGTATCACCAGAATTATGAAGCCACCGGATGGAAGAGACTGAGATGAAACCATCAGCTCCACAGCAGCCTAAACAAAGGCAGACGTGGTTCTTGGATGGTAAAAGGCCAACCAAGAAGAGAAGACATTTAATCACTTCACCAGCTTCTTTCCAGACCAGCAACTTCTATGACAGCAAAGAATGAGGAGGTTTTGTAGGCAGCCCCAGAGAGCCAAATTAAACAATGCCTGTTACAGCAAGGTCCGTTTCTTTTTCTCATCAGGTTTGTTTCTTTCCACTGAATATTATCCTTCAGTCCAAAGAGCTTCTGCAAGACCTGGCAATTAGTGAGTTGAAATATAGGAGAGATTGCTTCTTGGTGAGTAAAGGAGGAATTCAAGATGCTAAATCAACCCAACCAAGAAAAATGTGTGCTCAGAATGTTAAATTGCCATTGTCTGCAGCCCCCACTCCTTCCCAGGGAGGGTAAAAAGCTTTTTAAATAACAGGAGTAAATAATGAAGACATTGGTGTCACATCAAGAGGAGAAGGATAACAGAGAATTAGTCTAAAGACATTCCCTTATATGAAGGAAAAGAAATAAATCCTAAGCAGCTTGGCAGAAGAGAAGGCTGAGAAGATATATTTATTTGAGAAATATTCATGTCAGGAAGCTTTGGAGCAAGGAGGAGCAAAAGGACTAAAGGCAGAAAAGGTGCCAAAACAAAGAGAATTGTTGATTTAGTGCTGTAGGTGCTTAATATACAGCAGCTGCCTTTGCCAATCAGGCATTTCAGGGAAGAAGAAAAAACAGAAAGAAAGAGAAAAAAAATAAAAAGAAAAACCACCTCAAAAAGGGAAGTTTTTTTTGGTTTTTTTTTTTCTCCTTGCTGTCATGAGGCTTCCTTCAGATCCTCATTAAAAAGCAATCTTCTCAGGTTGTCGGTTTATTACCCAAAGATCTAAAACGATCAAGGGAAGACATCAGGGCTCCAACTCCATTGTGGCAGTGCCCTTGTAATTCCCCTGGGTTGGCATGACCTAACGGAGCCCATCTGAGCAGAGCACTGCCAGCACACAGAGGCTGTAGCTCTCTCCTAGCTCACTTTCTCATGTTAGACAGAGTGCTTAGAGAGGAACCTCTGCAACAGGAAGGGGCTGAACTGTCTTAAAATCACAGAATCTCAGCATAGTAGGGGTTGGACAAGACCTCTGGAGGTTATCTAATCCAACTGTACTGAAGGTCACCCAGAGCAGATTGCACAGGAACATATCCAGACAGGTACTGAAAATTTCCAGAGAAGGGACTCCACAGCCTCTTGAAGGAGTCCTACAGGAGGGCTGGGGAGGGAATATCCACAAGGTCTTGTAATGACAGGATGAGGGGGAATGGGTTTAAACTGGAAGACGGGAGATTGAAACAGGATGTTAGGAAGAAGTTCTTTATGGTGAGGGTGGTCAGACCTGGGTTGCCCAGGGAGGTTGTGGCTGCTCCCTCCCTGGAGGTGTTGAAGGCCAGGTTGGATGAGGCCTTAGGCAACCTGTTCTAGTGGGAAGTGTCCCTGCCTATGGAACTGGATGATCTTTGAGGTCCCTTCCAACCTAAACCAGGATGAGGAGAAATGATTAGAAACTGGAGCAGGGTAGATTTATATTAGACATAAGGAAGAAGTTCTTTATTATCAGGGTGGCAGAACATTGGTTGCCTAGGGAGGTGGTGTAGGCATTCAAAGTCAGGCTTGAAGGGGCTCTGAGCAACCTGCTCTAGTTGGTGATGTCCCTGGTGACTGCAGGAGGGTTGGATCAGATGCCCATTAAAGGTCCCTCCCACCCCACTGCATTCCATTATTCTAGGGTTTTAAGATCCCCTCTCAGGCTGCTCTTCTCCAGCCTAAACAGCTCCAGGTTTCAGCCTCTCCTCATCAGAGAGCTGCTCCAGACCCCTCAGCATCCTCATGATGGACTCTTCTGCCTTTCTTGCACCACCTCAGTGCCACTGTGATTTTCATTGCTGTTTGCAAACCAGCTGAACCTGTCTGATATTAGCCCACAAAGCAGGGCACTTCACATCCCTTTCCATCCTTCTACCATCAGCAGAGCTGCCTTTCCATATGCAAATAATGTTGGGTTTTTTTTTCAGTTCAAAGGGGGAAAAAAAAAGTATTTTCTGTCTGTGACGTTGTCATGGGGAAACAGTCAGAGGATGTTTACTTATTGTTCCCTTTAAAATATGTGAAATATTCATGGAATAAATGAAGTATCAGAGGTTTATTTCAAAGCCAAGCCTGCTTAATAACAATTAAATACTAATGTGATTACTCTCTAAATGAATATGAATTACTCCTTGCTAAATACTTTTATTTCCCCCCTCCTTTCTGGAAATGCCAAGTTTAATTAAATGATTTACAGGAGATAAATAACCAAGTGTGGGAAAAAAGGGGAGGCAGAGATGATGTTGCACTGTGCAAATGTTACACTACTACAAACCTCAATCCATGATGAAAATATTTGAAAGAGGGGGGAAAAAAAGAAAAATAACAAAACCCAAACCAACAAACCTCAGCAATGCTTTGGCTTATTCCTCTTATATTCATAGATAATTTCTTCTGGAAAATTACAGTCATAGAATGGTCTGGCTTGGAAGAGACCTCCAAAGCTCATCCAGGCCAACCCCCTGCAGTCAGCAGGGACATCCTCCACTAGAACACACTGCCCACATCCCTGTCCAGCCTCACCCTGAATATCTTCAGGGATGGGGCCTCAACCACCTACCTGGGCAAACTGTTGCAGAGTTCCAGCAGCCTCCTAGTGCAGAACTTGTTTCTCATATCCAATCTCAATCTGCTCTGCTCTCATTTCAAACTACTACCCTCATCCTGTCCCTACAGGCCTTTGCAAACAGTCCCTCTGCAGCTTTCTTGTAGTCCCTTCATGTACTGGAAGGCTATGATTAGGTTTCCCCAGAGACTCCACTTCTCCAGGCTGCACACCCCCAGCTACTTCAGCCTGTCAGAGGCAGACTCATAAATCTTATTTTTGTATAACAAAGAATTAATTTTTTTTTTTGTTAGGTAAGATGAATATTCTCTGTTGAAGGGAAAGCATCATGGAGCCACAGTCAATCTAATGTGAGCCAGCAGTGCCCAGGTGGGCAAGGAAACCAGTGGCAGCCTGGCTTGGATTGGAAACAGGGTGGGCAGCAGGGACAGGAGGGGATCATTGCTGAGGACATACCTTGAATGCTATGTTTGCTTCTGGGGCCTTTGCTAGAGGACAGGTTTGGGTTGGAGAGGACCTTCAAGATCATCCAGTCCCAATCCTCTGCCATGGGCAGGGACACCTCCCACTAGCACAGGCTGCTCAAGGCTTCATCCAGCCTGGCCTTGAACACCTCCAGGGTAATGTACTCTAGTGTCTTCCCACCCTCACTGCAAAGAATTTCTTCCCCATCTCCAGTCTCAGTCTGCCCTCCTCAAACTTCAATTCACTCCCTCTCACTTGTCACTACAAGCCCCTTTAAGAGGTCTTCTCCCAGCTTTCCAGTACCCTTCAGCTTTTGGAAGGCTGCTCTAAGGTGTCCCTCAGGCTGAAGAGCCCCAACTCTCTCCCAGCCTGTCCCCATAGGACATTGCAGGATCACAGGCTCACAGAATGTTAGGGGTTGGAAGGGACCCAAAGAGATCATCGAGTCCAACCCTCCTTCCAGAGCAGGACAACACAGTCTAACTCAGGTCATACAGGAACACATCCAGACAGGCCTTGAAAGGCTCCAGAGAAGAAGACTCCACAACCTCCCTGGGGAACCTGTTCCAGCACTCTGTGACCATTACAGTAAAGAAGTTCCCCCTCCTGCTGAGGTGGAACCTCTTGAGATGAACATCTTGGAGCAGCTGTAGTTTGACACCTTTTGCTCTGCCTACCCACCAAATATCTTATTGAAACAACCTACCTCTGGCCACTGATACCCAAATGAATCTGCAGCCTGCTCGAAACCGAAGGTGTGGAGCAGTAAGTGCCTTGTGAAATAGCCTCAATAAAAAGACTAAATAAATCAATAAAAGGAAGAGGATGCAGAAATACACAAATCAAAGTAAGGTTCTCCTCAGGATAGAAATGGTCCCCATCAAGGCCTTTTCCTTCCAGTCACTCTTTGCAATTTATCACAATCATGCTGGATGGCAGCACCCAGCAGAGCTCCTGTGCTGCACTTCAAGCTGCCTGGCTGGTGCCACCACGGCACTTTGCTTTTTTATTGATTTTATTTTTTTTTTCTTCCTTCTTTCTTTTTGAAAGCTGCACTCTCATATTCATCTTTTCCTCAAATTAGGCACATATATTTTCAGCTTTATAGTCTTCAACCTCCATCTGGCCCTTCCCACACTCCCTTCTAAATCACTTTACTAGGTGCTTAGCAGCACAATGGATGTTTATCGTCAATTGGCTTAGCATTTACTGTTGGAGCTGGGAGGAGGGGACTGCAGCCTTCACCGTGGGTATTTTGGTGTTCAAAAATACATTAAAATTTATTTTTCAATGCAATATTTTCATTTCTCTGCATTTTGGGCACAGGGTGGGATTCTACGGGAAGGCTGCAGAGGGACTTTTGATGAGGGTGTCTAGAGACAGGACACAGGGGAGTGGTTGGAAGCTGAGGTAGAGCAGGGTTAGAGTAGGTCAGGAGAATGCTCAAAGGCCTGGCAAGCCCTGCCATGGGAGGAAAGGCTGAGAGAGCCTCTCCTCTAGATTGCCAGAGTAGCACCTTTCTAAGCTGGGTTGCAATGCAAGCTGAGGAAGCCTCCACTGGCTAATCTCCTGCCTCTCTGGTGTTTTTCTGTGTCCTGTTTTAAAATATTCCCCATAGACCTTTATTGATGTCATGGTTTAACCTCACCGAGCAACTAAGCACCGCAGCTGCTGCTTGCTCAGTGCCCACCCCAGCACAGTGGGTGGGAAGAGAATTGGAAGGGTAAAAGAAGTGAGAAAACTCGTGGGATGAGACAAGGAAAGTTTAATACTTGCAGTAAAAATAAATACTACTACTAATAATAATGAAAATAGCAACGTGCAAGAAACAAAACTCAAGAAGAGTTTAATAGTTGAAATTTAGGGGGGAAAAAAAAAAATATATATATATAATGAAAAGGAAAATAACAAAGAGAAACACCACCCAAGAAGACCTTGATAACTGAAGTTAATAAAAATATTATTAATGGTATAATGAAAAGGAAAATAACAAAGAGAGAGAAGCAAAACCAAGGAAAGAGAAGTGAGGCAAAGGGAAAAGATTTTCTCACCACCAGTGGCTGCCCAATGCCCAACCAGTCCCCTAGCAGTGGGACCCCAGCCAACCTTCCCCACTCCAGTTTTATTGCTAAGCACAAAAACAACTCTTTGGCCAGTTTGGGGTCAGCTGTGCTGGATGTGCCTCCTCCCAGCCCAGCTTTTTATGCACCTCCAATCCTACTTGCTGGCGAGGGGAGAAGCAGGACTGACCTTGATTCAGCAAGGGTGAGAACCTCCCTGTGTTGCCAGCTCCATTTCCAGCACAAACCCAAAGCACAGCTCCATACCAGCGGCCATGAAGGAAATCACTTCTACTGCAGCCCAAACCAGCACAGCTTAAACGTTCCCACAGAATCACAGAACTTCCTAGGTTGGAAAAGACCTTCAAGATCATCCAGTCCAATCTTTAGTTTCACACTGACTAAACTAAATCCCTCAGCACATCTCATCAACTATGAATTGCTAGGGTTGGAAAGGACACACAAGATGACACAGTGGAAGACACAGAAGGAAAAAGATTTTGGGTGTCCCAGGGGCAGACTCACCTTTCTCGGCAAGAAAGACTTCTCTTGGCAAGCTTCTTCTTCCAAATGGCTTGATAGTTAAAACAGTTTCCATGGGTACGCCAAAAAATGGCTTCCCATAGGTACCTAAGTCACAGCACAGCATCCTCCAACACAATGCTTGGACACTTTGGGGTGTATTACACCTTCCAGACTAAGAAAAGTCTCACACAGTGACTGCTGCAGCACAGGCAGACCTGAGAAGGTTGCAGAGGCTGTGAGGGTCAGAGGGTGTCCAGGGTGTGACTGACCACAGCTGTTTTAAGGAGACCTTTATCTCAAGTAAATCCTTCAGGCAGGGGCCTCAAGTAGCTCCTTCAATGCAGTCCTGGTGCAGTGTGTTCTCTCTGAACACGTCCCATGAGAAGGAGAGGTGCTGTGGTGGCTTGAGGGGGTCCCAAGGTCCCTTAAGAAGAGCACAGAGGCACAGTCCGATCCCAGGGACGCCCCTGCTCATCCCAGGCTGTTTTACCATTGCTGTTCTCTTGCCCTGTTGCAGCCTGTGAGGCAGTGCCTGGCTGCTGTGGCCACTCCTGCTCCCTGCCTCCCCTCTGCGGTCTGCAGGCAGAGCAGGGTCCCTGCTCCCCTCAGGGTCTGTGTGGGGCAGGCGGCTGCAGCCTGCAGGCAATTTGGAGCTGCGTCACGAGGCCTGCTGAGGCCTTGCAGGCCCGAGCCAGGCAGGGCACTTCTGGCCTACCCTCAGGCCTGCTGAGCCCTTGCAGGCCCGAGCCAGGCAGGGCGCTTCTGGCCTACCCTCAGGCCTGCTGAGGCCTTGCAGGCCCGAGCCAGGCAGGGCGCTTCTGGCCTACCCTCAGGCCTGCTGAGCCCTTGCAGGCCCGAGCCAGGCAGGGCGCTTCTGGCCTACTCTCAGGTCTGCTGCGGGTGGAAGGGGCAGAGGATTCTGGAAGGGTTTAGCCTCACAGACTTGGCCCAGCTTGTGGATGTGCTTATTCTGCCTGATTCCCTTTTGTGCATATGCCCCTGTAAATTGAATCTGCCTTTAAACTCCATGTCGGTGTTCAGCGTCTTCATATCTTTGCTCCCCATAAGGAGTAAATATAATTTCTGCCCTACATTTGCATTGTGACCGAGCTGTGCACTGCCATCGCTGCCCAGAGAGGCTGTGGAGCCTCCTCTGGGTCACAGGATCCTGACTTTCTGTCCTCCAGTCCTACATTTGCATTGTGACCGAGCTGTGCACTGCCATCGCTGCCCAAAGGGGCTGTGGAGCCTCCTTCTCTGCACCACAGGATCCTGACTTTCTGTCCTCCAGTCCTGGGTGGCTCACAGCCCAGACTGGGATGGATGAGAAGAGCCAGAATCTGTGTGTGACAGTGAGACAAGGACTACATTTGCCTTCTGACCGAGCTGTGCACTGCCATCGCTGCCCAAAGGGGCTGTGGAGCCTCCTTCTCTGCACCACAGGATCCTGACTTTCTGTCCTCCAGTCCTGGGTGGCTCACAGCCCAGACTGGGATGGATGGGAAGAGCCAGAATCAATGTGTGACCTGAAGTCAATGCTGAATGTGGTCAGATATACAAGGAGGCTCCATGAGACTGTCAAGCAGCCTTCCACTCCCTGAAGGAGACTACAGGAGAGCTGGGGAGTGACCTTTGACAAGGGCTGGGAGTGACAGGATGAGGGAGAATGGATTGAAGCTTGATGAGGGGAGATTTTGACTGGAGACTGGGAAGAAATTCTTGAGAGTAAGGGTGGGGAGACACACAGGTTGTGCAGGGAGGTTGTGGATGCCCCCTCCCTGGAGGTGTTAATTAGAATAGAATAAGCCAGGTTGGAAGAGACCTCTGAGATCATCCAGTCCAACCTAGCACCCAGCCCTATCCAACAGCACTGAGTGCCCCATCCAGGCTTTTCTTGAACACCTCCAGGGATGGGGACTCCACCACCTCCCTGGGCAGCCCATTCCAATGCCAATCACTCTCTCTGACAACAGCTTCCTCCGAACATCCAGCCTAGACCTCCCCTGGCACAGCTTGAGGCTGTCTCCCCTCGTTCTGTTGCTGGGTGCCTGGGAGAAGAGCCCAACCCCACCTGGCTACAACCTCCCTTCAGGTAGTTGTAGAGAGCAATGAGGTCTGCCCTGAGCCTCCTCTTCTGCAGGCTGCACACCCCCAGCTCCCTCAGCCTCTCCTCACAGGGCTGTGCTCCAGGACCCTCACCAGCCTTGGTGCCCTTCTCTGGACAGGTCAAAAAGGTTAAGACCAGGTCAGATGAGGCCTTGAGCATCCTGGGCTGGTGGAAGATTGAAGGTTGTAACCAGATGATCTTGATGGTGCCTTCCAAGCCAACTCATTCCATGAATCTGTGATTGCCCCATCCAGAGCATTAGTCCCTCCTGGGGGCTGTGTTTAACCCTGGAGGTCCCAGGGAGAGGTGAGAGGGATCAGCATGCAGGCAGCCCCAGGCCAGCACGTGGGGCAGTCCCACAGCACTCAAAGGGCTTTTGCTGGAAGTCTAAAATGATTTAGGCAAAGAGTTCAGCTGGAATCGTGTTTCTTGCTTTAGCCTCCTGACTTCAGAAGCTTTCTCTTTGCCTAGAGTGGTGTTTTGTTCCCAGATGTCAACACGCTGCTTAGGATTTCACTTCAAGGCTGCAGGAATGTTTTGGTCTTTTCATGGTTCACCTACTCTGCTGCCCCCAGTTTTCTTCAGTTTCTTTTCTGCTTTCTTTATTTTCCCTCCAAGTATTACTCAGATCCTTCAGGAATGATTGTGGGTTTGATGCTTCCTGACATTACAAGCAACCTACCTAATTACCACTTTAATGAAGTGGATTTTATGTGCTCCTTCAAGACAAAGGATCAACCTTAACTGATTTGTCCTATTAATGATAGGACGTCAGAGAAAGAGTCCTAGAATAATGATGCTAATTATCATAGTGCCACAGAATTACAGAATCATAAACTGCTAAGGGATGGAAGAGACCTCCAGAGGTCAACGACTCCAACCCCCTTCCCAAAGCAGGATCACCTAGGCCAGGCCACACAGGAACACATCCAGAATCATGTTGAACGGAAAAGAACTTCAAGGTGAAGTTGAAGTTTGGTGAATGTTGGCTACCTGGACTTCAGTAAAACTCTCTCCCCCAGAATCTGGCTGCACAGTGCTTGGACAGGTGCAAAAGACCTCTAAGAGCATCCAGTCCAACCAGCAACCCAACCCTACTATGGCCAATGAACCCTGGCCCCAAGTGCAGTGGCCACACCTTTTTGGAATACCTCCAAGCATGGGGACTCCACCATCCCCCTGGGCAGCCTCTACCAGTCCCTGACCACTCTTTCAGTGCAGAAATTTCTCCTCATATGCAACCTAACCCTTCCCTGGTGCAACTTGAGGCCATTTCCTCTTGACTTATGCACGGTTACTTGGGAGAAGATCCCAACTCCCACCTCTCCAGCCTCCTTTCAGGGAGCTGTGGAGAGCCAGAAGGTCTCCTCTCAGCCTTCTCTTCTCTGGGCTAAACAACTGCAGCCCCTTGAGCTGCTCCTCACAAGACCTGTTCTCCAGATCCTAAATGTCTAGAGCTGAAGTTGTGAGCTGTTGAGGAATGAGTCTGAAGGGGAAATCAGAGGTTCTTCAGCCTGCTAAGGTGACAACCACACACACTCTGTGTGAGGAGGAGGAGGAGAAGTTTGCACATTAGAAATGCAACACTGCAGCCACCTTGGAGGAGCCACTGAGAGCCCTGAGTCACCTTTCATTCTTCAGGCCAGAAGGAAGTTTCCAGGATAACAATGCAATCAGCTGAACTTTGGCAGCAAGCAGGAACCCAGCCTCACAATTCAAAAAGTTCAGGAAGGATCAGCTCACAGCCTGGTGTTGTTCAGTTAATTGGATTACCACTTGACATTAAAATGAAAGGACAGCCTTAATTCCTCTCTGACCCATCTCCCTGGGGGAAAAAAAGTAAAATAAATTAGAACTACAACTACAGGAACAAAAAAAACCATCCATTTAGAATTTATTTTGCTGCCAGTCTGTGATTTGTCCTGAAAAAGGACGGTTCAGGGAATCCATGGATCTGATCACATTCTTCAGATTGATGTTCAGCCTCATTCAGTGCCTCTGTCAGAAACTGGCAAGAGGAAGAACTGAAAGGCGAGAGGAAAGAGCCCATCTCTGGGGAGCCCTTACCTGGAGAATTGTGTCCAGCTATGGGTATCCCAAGATGAGAAGGACGTGGAGCTGCTGGAGTGGATCCAAAGGAGAGCACAGAGATGCTCAGAGGGCTGGAGAACCTCTCCTGCAGTGACAGACCAAAAGAACTGTGGTGGTGCGGCATGGCAAAGAAAAGGCTCCAGGGAGACCTTAGAACTGCAGTTTAGTATTAGAAGGTCTCCCTTAGCCTCCTTTCCTCCAGACTGAGCTACCCCAGTTCGAAGACCGTCCAATGATCACCAAAGATTAGAAGAAATATCCCAGAATAATAATTCTAATTATTATAGAGTTGGTTTGATTGGAAAAGACCCTTAAGAGCAGCAAGTCCTACCATTCTCTAAGGACCAAGTCTGGTGCTAACCCAGGATAGCTTTCATCAGGCTGTTCAGGAAAGTGACATTGTGCCTCAAACTTCTCCTTATACAATCATGGAATGGGTTGAGTTGGAAAGGACCTCCTAGCTCATCCAGTCCTAACCCCTGCCATGGGCATGAACAACTGCCACCAGCACAGGCTGCTCAAGGTCTCATCCAGCCTGGCCTTGAACACCTCCAGGGAGGGGACATCCACACCCTCCCTGGGCGGCCTGCTCCAGTGTCTCACCAGCCTCACTGTCAAGAATTTCTTCATCATCTCCATTCTCAGTCTGCCCTCCTCAAGCTTCAATCCATTCCCTCTTGTCCTATCACTTCAAGCCCTTGCCAGAAGTCCCTCCCCAGCTTTTTTGTAGAACCCCTTCAGGCACTGGAATTAAAACACTATTGCAAATATATTAGTTTAATTAAAACACCATGGTCAATACCTTAAATTAATGAACACATTCACTGCATTAACACATGGTATGCCATATATTCATTTAATTAACACACTCTATTCAAGATATTAATTTAATTAACACACTATATTCAATGCACTCCTTTAATTGAAGCACTATATCCATTGTGTTCGAAATAACAACAGCATTAACTGGGAAAGCAACAAAATATGTAATTTAGAATCCAATCCCCTTCTTCTTCCTGGCCCTAATAGCAGCTTCTATGATTCTTGGTTCTGGCTTTTGGTTTGGGGTTTTCTTTTTTGGGATTGTTTCTCTCTGTTTCCTCAGCACAGTTGGTGAACATCAACTGGCACCCAGGCTCTGTGTGTGCCAGAAAACCTTTTGTTTTTACAGCCCTTTCTGCAAATCTCTCTGTGGTGGTTCGGGAGTTATCTGCCCCCCTACACTTCTGAAATTAAAAAAAAAAAAACAAACAAAAAACTTTGATTGGAAAAGACCTTTAAGATCTTTGAGTCCAACCATCTACCCATGGCCATATCCCAAAGTGCCATGTCCACACATTTCTTGAATATCTCCAGGAACAGTGACTCCACCACCTGCCTCTGCAGTCTGCTCCAATGCCTGACCACTCTTGCAGGAAAGAAATTTCCTAAATCCAACTTAAACCTGCCTTGGCACAATTTCAGGCCATTTCCTCTTATTTTATCAACCTGTTCTAATGTCCTCCTGTTTGAGGAGCAAAACAAGAAGCAAATATCCCAGCATGGTGCTGGTTAGCAGTGGAGTGTACTCGTTGCTGGATGAACTCACAGGCTCTTGCAGGCTTTGTGAGGTGTTTGATTCCCACTTGTTCCTTACCTTCAGCTGTCTCTTAGGAATAATTAATTCCCTGAGCTTTCCAGGGAGCACCTTTCACACCTTGCCTCAGACCTTCCAGCATGCCCAAGATGCTGCCCGTGGCAGACAATTTTGGCTCATCAAATTCCACCTAGCGAGGCTGCTGCTGGGGTGTCTGGGAGTTGCATCTTTCTCATTTAGCTTCATTTTGGGGCTCTCCCCTTCCTCAGCAGATGGCATTTTTATCATGTTTTCTGAAAGTCCATATAGAACCAATGACCCAGGCTAGACTCAGCTGGCTGGAAGTTAAGGAATGAAGCTTTATATTTACAGCTCAGCACAATATACAGTCAGCTGGAAGTTAAGGAATGAAGCTTTATATTCACAGCTCAGCACAACATACAGGCAGATATTTACAATATATTGCAGATATTTACAGCATATTGCAGATATTTACAGCTCTGTACAGTAAAAAGGTGATGCAGAAACACCACACCCATCCCAGAGATCAGAGTCCCAAAGAGGGGTTCCCAACAACCCTTCCACTTTCCCCCCACTACCCAATCTTATCCCAGAACCTGCCTTACATGCCAGGCAAGCAGGGAAGATTGGTCAGAGAGGGTTAAAAAGCAGGAATTGATTAGTTGAGTTGCACAGATCCAGCTGGAAGGTAGAGAGAAGCCAGAGCTCAGACCAGAGCAGCTCTGTCTTATCTATGTTTGGGTTCTTACTTTTTTATCTGTCAGCAAACCCATGAGTGAAGGAGGCATCATCAATATTTTCCTTTCTCAGCCTATAATCTATTTTCTCTTAGCAAAGTATTCCAATTACCCTCAAACCAGCACGCTCATGTAGGCAAAAGATATTCCTATCAGCGTAAAACAGGAAAGAAGGAGGGAAAGAAGGCAAAGCACAGGGCTGAAAACAGAGTTCAGCAATGCCATGTGAGGCTGTCCCAGGGCTTTAGAGCTTGCTGGATCAGCCAGAGCAGATTTGTCTGACACCTTTGCCTTTTCCTGCCTGTCTGCCAGCAAGGTTACCAGGCAGTGCTGTGTCAGATGTTGGTGTCTGTTTCTGACATGCTGCTGCTGGATGCTGTTTTGCTGGGAATGCTGAACCCCGGAGGAAATGTCGGAGCTGATTGCCTCCAAGGCACCCAGAAACTGGCCTCAGTGACACTGTGGAGAGCTGTGCTCACAGGGAGTTTGATAGCATCATCTGGCCACTGCAGCTGACGTGAGCTATGGGCTACAGCTTCTGCAGCAGGCAGCTGCTGGCCTGGGTTTTGCTTATTTAGGAGGAGGAGTTGTCAAAGGCATTGACAAGAGACCATACAAAGGAAGGGGCTTGGAAATAAAGGTAATGGGAAAAATTACTAAAACAAACAAACAAAAATAAAGGGAATACAAATTAAATTGCTTTTTATGCTCCCTCCCCCTTTTTATTTTCTCTTTTTTTTTTTTTTT
>VWZI01011866.1:36696-48073 GCA_013396835.1 Psilopogon haemacephalus | reverse complement strand
AGAAGGACATGGAACTGTTGGAGAGAGTCCAGAGGAGGGCCACGAAGATGCTCAGAGGGCTGCAGCAGCTCTGCTATGAGGACAGGCTGAGGGAGTTGGGGCTTTACAGCCTGGAGAAGAGAAGGCTTCAGGGAGACCTTATAGCAGCCTACCAGTATCTGAGGGGGGCCTACAGGAGGGCTGGGGAGGGACTGTTCACAAGGTCTTGTAATGACAGGACGAGGGGGAATGGGTTCAAATTGGCAGAGGGGAGATTTGAACAGGATGTTAGGAAGAAATTCTTCACAGTGAGGGTGGTGAGACACTGGAACAGGTTGCCCAGGGAGGTTGTGGCTGCTCCCTCCCTGGATGTGTTCAAGGCCAGGCTCGATGAGGTCTTGAGTGACCTGATCTAGTGGGAGGTGTCCCTGCCTATGGCAGGGGGTTGAAACTGGATGAGCTTTGAGGTCTCTTCCAACCTAGACCATTCTATGATTCTATGATTATAGAATTTTTTTTTTTTTTCTGAGCTAGCCCTTTCTCTCACCCAGGGAATCAACGAGGAAATATTTGCTTTTATTAGTTTGATTATTTTCTGCTTTCTTTTGCTTTCTTTCCAGTATTGCATTCAGGTGATGGATTGCTCGCTCTCACTTCTTATTGCTGCAGCCTGATCACAGGCACTGCTAGGATGCTCTTTGAGAACAGAAAGTCAGCCAGGCTGGCACCTTCCTGAGCAGGGATTTAATTGGGAATTGCCACTCCTTTCAGCTGGTCCAGAATGAAGCTGGCTTTAAGAACACTGCTGAAGAGGGTGCTCCAGACTAGAAAAACCTTAAGCAGGATCTCTAATGGGTTCTCACTGCAAAATGCTTTATAGTTCTTCTCAGGTGAGCACAGTACCTGTGGTCACAACCACATGAAGGCTGGGAGCAGAGTGGCTGGAAAGTGCCCAGCAGAGAAAGACTTTTGGGTGCTGGGTGACAGCAGCTGGAGGGACTGGACTGGGTGGTCTTTTGAAGTCCCTTCCAACCTCTACCATTCTTTGCTTCTGTGTGATTCTGTGAGGGGAGTTTGCAGGTGACACTAAGTTGGGAGTGAGTGTTGATCTGTCTGGGGATAGGAAGGCTCTGCAGAGGGCAGCTGGACAGGATGGGTAAGTGGGATGAGGTCAGCTGTGTGAGATTCAACAAGGAGAAGTGCACTTGGGTCACACCAAACCCATGAGCTTGGGGCAGAGTGGCTGGAAACTGGGCAAGAAGGACACCAGCAGCCTGGCCTGGAGCAGCACTGGTGTGTGCAGCAGGAGCAGGGCAGGGATTGTGCCCCTGGGCTGGGAACTGCTGAGGACACAGCTTGAGTGCTGGGTTCAGTTCTGGGCACTCACTCCCAGAAGGACATTGAGGAGAAGAGAGCTGGGGAGAGGCAGCTGAGGGAGCTGGGGGTGTGCAGTGTGGAGCAGAGGAGGCTGAGGGCAGAGCTCATTGCTCTCTGCAGCTCCCTGAGAGGAGGCTGCAGTGAGCTGGGCTTGGGCTCTGCTCCCAGGTGCAAACAGCCTCACTTGGTGAATTCTGGACGGGCAGGACAGCAGAGATCAGTTGATTGCTGAATGCTCCCCTGCAGGACAGGTCGGGTGGCAAGCCATAACTCAGCTGTCTGCACCAGGGACTCAGTGCTGGTGCAAGTGGTGAAATAAATCACTCAGCTCTAAACAACCTTTAATTTCCTCTATGAGAACCAAGGTCCAAGAGCACCTCGGGAAGGAAGTAAGGAGAATTCTCAATGCTCTGCCTGGGAATTATCTGGAAGGAAACTTTTCTTGGTAAACTGAAGTTATCAGGCTTCTAAATTTCTAAGTCAGGGGCATGGTGAGACTCATCTGCCCTCTGGAGTCCATGGAGTGATGAGAGAAACAACCTGAAGGAGAAGCTTTGGGCCATTTTGAGAAGTTTTAGAGCTTCACAGCCAAGAAACTCCTCTACATAGTGCCAAAATTACTGTGGCATCAAAGGCAATCAAAGGAAAACGTCCTCAGGGCAGACTGGCTCAAGGTTAGAACTTGTGGTTTAGATTCCAATCTTTTTCCTCAGGGCTTTTTTTGGGGGGGTAGTCTTGCTGTGGCCTCAGCCTCAACAGAATGGGGAAGTTGGACTTCTAAGCAGATGATAAATGATTGCCCAGCTCTTTGGTGGCAGGAAGCAAGAGCAGGAGCCTGAAACTTTCCAAGAAGATAAGTTATCAGGGAATCACAGCATGGTGGAGCTTGGAAGGCAGCTCTGCAGCTCATGTAGTCCAACCCCTCCACACTTGCTAGAGCAGGGTCACCTAGGGTAGGCTGCACACAGATAGGACCAAGCAGGTTTGGCACATTTCTAGAGGAGACCTCAAACCTCTTTGGGGAGCCTACTCCAGGGCTTCAGCACCCTCACGACAAACAAATTTCTCCTGATGTTTGAGCGAAGCCTTTTGGGTTCTAATTTGTGTCCACTGGACAGCACTGAAAGGAGCCCAGGCCCATTCTCTTGAGCCTCACCTTCAGGTACCACTCAGCATTGATCAGATCCCCTCTCAGGCTGCTCTTCTCCAGGATAAACACCCCCAGGCCTTTCAGCCTCCTCTCAGCAGAGGGATGCTCCAATTTCCTCAGCATCTTTGTAGTCTCCACTGGACTCTCTCCATCAAGACTCTGCCAAGGCTAAGCCATGGCCCTCAGCACCACAGCTCTGCCTTTTGAAACATCCTGGGATGGGGATTCAGAAAGCACCCTGAGCAACCTGTCTCCTCTCCATGAAGATGTTCTTTTTACTATCCAGTGGTATGGAGTGTTTCAGCTGCTCAGCTTTTCCTAGCTGGGTGTTCACTGGCACCAACTGAACTCTTCTCTTCCTTTAGACACATTCCCTGGTCAGACCTCATCTTGAATGCTGCCTTCAGTTTTGGGCTCCCCAGTTTAAGAGGGACAGGGATCTGCTGGAGAAGGTCCATTGGAGGGTTATGAGGATGCTGAGGGGGCTGGAGCACTGCCTGTTGAGGAGAGGCTGAGGGACTTGGGGCTGCTTAGTCTGGAGAAGAGAGGACTGAGAGAGGATTTAATCAGTGTTTATAAATATCTGAGGGCTGGGGGTCAGGAGGAGGGGGAAAGGCTCTGCTCATCTGCTCCCTGGGATAGGACAAGGAGCAATGGATGGAAGGTGCAGCACAGGAGGTTTCAGCTCAACACAAGAGGGAACTTCTTGACTATAAGGGTCTCAGAGAACTGGCACAGGCTCCCCAGAGAGGGGGTGGAGTCTCCTTCTCTGAAGCCTTTCCAGGCCTGTCTGGATGTGTTCCTGTGTGACCTGAGCTAGATTGTCTGGTCCTGTTCTGGCAGGGGGGTTGGACTGGATCTCTTTGGGTCCCTTCCAACCCCTGGCATCCTGTGAACCTGTGGCCCTGTGATCTCAAATTGCTATGTCTGTTTGCTCAAACGTTTTGTAAGCATCAAAATAAGAAAAACTTCAAACTACTTAAAAAAAAAAAAAATCTTTCCCCTTATTTATGCATTTGTATTTTAACATCCTAGGATCACAGAATTTTTAAAGGTTGGAAAAGCTCTCTAAGATCCAATCTCTCTATAAAACATATAAATAAAATACCTGCTTTTTTGGAGTCATCAGCAAAGAGCAGCCCAGATGGGGACTGCTGAGCATCATCTTGGCTGCTCCGCACCCATCCTCTCCCCCTCAGCTCCCAGAGGTGATCATCCCAACGAATAGTGTCCTCTGCTCCCAAATCTGAGAGGCTCTTTCCTTTTCCTCAGGAAAACTAAAGCCTGTCTATGTCTTTGGCTTCGGTAGCTACAGAGTCTGCAACATTCTATGCGTGAGGCTTGAGCGGAATGTTAACGATCTGGGGTATTTTAGGCTGCTGCAGCATCACAAAAGCACACACAAGCTTCCGATAAGCCCCGGTTGCAGCGCTCGGGTTTAATCCTCCTCTCTCAAAGAAGGATGTCAATGGCAGGGACGCGGTCGTGCTGTTGGGAATCACCACCGATTCCCCCGCACAGAGAAGAAAGGGCTCTGACTTCTTTGATTTGGTGCAAATCTACGCCCAGAAAAAAAGGGGAAAAAAAAAAAAAAAAAAAAAGGAAAACAAGAAGAAAAGAAAGGTTAAATGCTGGGAGGAGGGAAGGGGGAAGAAAGAAGAAAGCTGCTTTGCGACCTGAAATCCCCACCCGCCAAGAACTGACAGATGGTTTAAAGCAGTGACCGGGGGAGGTGGGGCTAGAAAATGTTCAAGCTTTCCCAAGGCAGAAGAATCTGCTGCCACCTGTTTGTTTGTGGCTTTTGGTTTTTTTTTCTTTAGTGATGCAATTCTGCATCCCTTCATTCTGCATCTCTGCATTGCTTGATTCTGCATCCCTTAATGCAGTCCTGCACTCCTCGCTGTGATTCTGCATTCTTTAAAGCGATTCTGCATTCCCGGATGCAATTCTGCACTCTGCAATTCTGCATTCTGCTGTTCTGTACTCCTTAATTCCACACTCCTTGATACGATTCTGCATTGCTTAAAGCAATTCTGCATTCCTGGATGCAATTCTGCATTCTGCAATGCTGCCGTTCTGCACTCCTTAATGCAATTCAGCACTCCTTAATGCGATTCTGCATTCCTTAAAGCAATTCTGCACTCCTTGATGCGGTTCTGTGTTCTGCAATTCTGCATTCTGAAATTCTGCACTCCTTAATTCCACACTCCTTAATGCAATTCTGCATTACTTGGTGCAGTTCTGCGTTCTGCAGTTCTGCATTCTGCACTCCTTAATGCAATTCTGCACTGCACAATTCCACACTCCTTAATGCAATTCTGCATTACTTGATGCAGTTCTGCATTTCTTGATGCCATTCTGTATTCTGCAATTCTGCATTCTGCATTTCTTAATGCATTTCTGCAGTTCTTAGTTCTGCATTCCTTAATTCTGCAGCCCTTAGTGCAATTATGCACTTTGTACTGCGATTATGCATTCCTTAAAGCAATTCTGCATTCCTTGATGCAGTTCTTCATGCCTTAATGCAATTGTGCACTCCTTAATGCACTTGTGCACTCCTTCATGCAAGTCTCCATTCCTTCATGCAATTCTCTATTCTGGAATTCTGCATTCTGCAGTTCTGCACTCCTTAATGCAATTTTGCATCCCTTCATCCTGCCTTACTCAATGCAACTCTGCATCCCTTATTCCTGCCTTCCCTCACTTCATGACTTCATTTCAAGCTCTCTGTCATGAATGGTAGCTTTCAACCAAGCCGCTGGGTAGAGCACCTTGGTGAGGTGGTGATGATTGAGGGGAATTGATGGGGAGGTGACAACAGAGATGAATTGGTGGGGAGGTGACAATGGAGATGAATTGGTGAGGAGGTGATAGTTGACTTTCCCATAAACGTCTTTTTCTGAACCCATAGAGCACTTTCTGGATGTAAAGACACTTTATGGACCTAAAGACAGCCTTTCCTCCCATATTTCCCCATGTAATATTGTGGTTTTGTTCTTTTATCAGGGCTTTGAGTGCTTGGCCAGGCTGCAAGTCAATCTGTAATCAATTGCAGAAGCAAAGACTAAGATCCATAGACCTGTTAGCAGACCACAGCAGCACCTTTCGGTCCCATCATCATGTTCACATTCAGAGAAAAAAATCAGATTAAATAAATTCCTACTGGTCAAGGCACAACTGTAGGTGTGTTTGAAGGAATTTGACTGAAAAAAATGCATTTGAATGCATTTTATTAAGAAATTTTGCATTTGAAGGAATTTTACTAAGAAAATTTGCATTTGAGTGCATTTTACTGAGAAATTTTGCATTTGAAGGAATTTTAGTGGAAAAAAAATTGCATTCAAAGGAATTTTACTGAGAAATTCTGCATTTGATGGAATTTTACTGAGAAATTTTGCATTTGAAGGAATTTTATTGAGAAATTTTGCATTTGAAGGAATTTTAGTGGAAAAAAAATAAATTCAAAGGAATTTTACTGAGAAATTCTGCATTTGAAGGAATCTTTCTAAGAAATTTTTCACTTGAATGCATTTTACTGAGAAATTTTGCATCTGAAGGAGTTTTACTGAGCAATTTTGCATCTGAAGGAATTTTACTGAGAAGTTTTGCATCTGAAAGAATTTTACTGAGAAATTTTGCATTTGAAGGAATTATGCTCAAAAATTTCACATCAGAAAGAATTTTGCTATGAAATGTTGCATTTGAATGCATTTTGCTAAGAATTTTTGCATTTTTAAGAGATTTTGCTAAGAGATTTCCCATTTGGAGTTATTTCACTAAGTGACCTCACACTTTGAGTTACTTTGCTAAGAAGTTTTGCATTTGGAGGCATTTCACAGAGAAATTTTACAACCAAAGGTATTTTATGAAGAGAGTTTGTGTTTGAAGCTGCTTCACCAAGAGATTTTGCACAAAGTAAACATTTCCCTGCCAGAGGAATAGACTAAAGAGTGGTTTGGTCACCACATCTCGTCAGAACTGCTTTCGAATTCTAAAGCAAAGGTAGATTTATTCCCACTGAAATGAAAAATGCTCCAAACCCAATAGAAGAGAGAGCTGCTGAGGTAAGATTTATTCCCATTGAAATTACAAATGCCCTAAAGTGAATTTAAGACAAAGATGATAAAGATTTGTTCCCACTGAAATTAAAAATGCTCTAAACTGAATCCAAGAGAAAGATGATAAAGAGTTATTCCCACTGAAATTAAAAATGCTCTAAACTGAATCCAAGACAAAGGTGATAAAGATTTATTCCCACTGAAATTAAAAGTACTCTAAAATGAATCTAAGGCAAAGATGATAAAGATTTATTCCCACTGAAATAAATAAAAAAAAAATGCTTTCAAATAAATATAAAATGATCCTCACATGAAGCTGATTTTGTCAGGTGAGGTTGGACTCTATGATCTCTGGAGGTCCCTTCCAACCTCTAAGATTCCGTGATTCTATAGACCAGATTCTAAAGTTTAGATTTATTCCCATTGGAGTTAAAATTGCTTTAACCTGAATCTAAGAAAACAATGATATTTATTCCCGTTGGGATTAGAAATGCCCTAAACCAAATTTAAGACAAAGATGATCCCCAGGTGAAACTGCTTTGGGCAGAGGAGGTTGGACTAGATAAGGATGGAGCACTTAGTGCCATTGGATAAGGCTGGGTGGTAGGTTGGACTGGATGATCTTGGAGGTCTCGTCCAACCTGGTCTATTCTATTCTATTCTATTCTATTCTATTCTATTCTATTCTATTCTATTCTGCCCTGCCCTGCCCTGCCCTGCCCTGCCCTGCCCTGCCCTGTCCTGTCCTATCTCTGGAGGTCCCTTCCAACCTCTAACATTTTGTGCTTCTATGGATCAGATTCTAAAGTTTAGATTTATTCCCATTGGAATTGAAAATGCTGTCAAGCAAATATAAGACAAAGATAATAAAGATTTACGCCCACTGGAATAAAAAATGCTCTAACTCAAATATAAGACAAAGATGATCCCTAGGTGAAACTACTTTTGGCAGGGGAGATTGGACTCAAGGATTGGTGGAGGTCCCTTCCAACCTGTGATTCTATAGACCAGATTCTAAAGTTTAGATTTATTCCCATTGGAATTAAAAATGCTCTAACCCGAATCTAAGACAAAGATGATAAAGATTTATTCCCATTGGAATTAAAAATGCCCTAACCTGAATCTAAGATGAAGATGATAAAGATTTATTCCCATTGAAATTAAAAATACTCTAACTCAAATATAAGACAAAGATGATCCCCGGGTGAAACTGCTTTTGGCAGGGGAGGTTGGACTCAATAATCTCTGGAGGTCTCTTCCAACCTCTAATACTCTGTGATTCTATGATAAAGGAAAAAAAAATTATTCCCATTGAAGTAAAAAAATGCTCTAACCCAAATATAAGATAAAAATGATAAATGTAAGATTTATTCCCATTGAAGTAAAAAAAAAAAAAAAGCTCTAACCCAAATATAAGATAAAGATGATATATGTAAGACTTATTCCCACTGAAATAAAAAAAAAGCTCTAACCCAAATATAAGACAAAGATGATAAAGATAAGATTTATTCCCACTGTAGTAAAAAAAGAGAAAAAAATAGAATAAGCTGTGGTCTTTTCGCCAATGTTCAGCAAAATCCTGAAAGAAAGGTAAATTTATTCCCACTGAAATAAATTAAGAAAAAAAAAAAAAGAAATGGAATAGGCTGTGGTCTGTTCACCAATGTTCAGCAAAATTCTAAAGGAAAGGTAGATTTATTCCCACTGAAACGGGGGGGAAAAAAAAAGGCAAAGCCATAATATCCATGGGGAAAAAAAAAAACAACCCAACCAACCCAACCCAAATCAACAAACCTCCCCACAGGCAAACCCCTACCTGATTCCCTGGTAATATGCAGCTATTTTAGGTAGTTGACAGCAATTTATGACACATTACCATGGCAACAATGGACCATGCTTGTGAGGAGAAGAAATTCTCAGGGTGCACTCTAATGCTTCTAATTATTGCTCTGATTTCTGCCTCTTCCTCTAGAACTTGAAAGCTTTTTTCCCCCCTCTCTTTCATACCTTTTTTTCCCTCTCTCCCTCTCCTTATTTCTTCTACTTTTTATTTTTCCTTTATTTTCTTTTTCATTTTTTTTCTTTTTTTTGTGTGTTTTATTCCAAGAAGGATTTTGTTTCTTCCCCCTTGTTTCTTCCCCCACCCTTTGATACGTCTGAACAAGGGATTCGACCTGTGATAAGTTTCAACCGTGCTCAGTGAGGCCACGAGATGGAGCAGCAACCATTTCCAGAAGGGGGAAAAAAAAAAAAAGGCTCCCGAGGAAGAGGATTTTCACAAGTGCATGTTAAAGCCACAGAAAGTTAAAGAGAGGAGTGGAGAGGGGAGGAAAGGAGCAAACCAGAACCTATTTAAACTTTCCCCTACAAGGCAGCCTTGGGATTCAGCCTCATTCACCAGAGTAAACTAAGCCCCACCACACTTCATGTCTACACGGTGGCAGCTGTTTGAGGAGTGAGCTCGGTTTCTAGCTAGTTAGTTACTTGTTTTCAAACCCAAGGAAAGTGGGGAGGAGAGGAGAAATGCTCAGAGATTTTCCAGTAAGGTCGCAGTGCTCTCCTTAATCCTGTGTGATTTCATGGGGTTGGTTGAAAGATGCAGCCTGATCCCATGCTTTGATGGAGATACACAGCCTGATTCCGAGCTTTGATGGAGATGTGCATCATGGTCTCTTGTTTCTTATTCAGATTATGCAGCCTGATCTCATGTTTTTATTTAGATATGCAGCCTGATCCCATGCTTTGATGGAGATACACAGCCTGATTCCGAGCTTTGATGGAGATGTGCATCATGGTCTCTTGTTTCTTATTCAGATTATGCAGCCTGATCTCATGTTTTTATTTAGATATGCAGCCTGATTCCATGCTTTGATGGAGATATGCAACCTGATTTAATGTTTCCGTTCAGCTACACAGCCTGGTTTCTTGATTTGATTTGGGTTATGCAGTCTGATTTCTTGTTTTGATTTAGATTATGCAGCCTGATTTCGTGTTCTGATTTACTTTATGCGTCCTGACTTCATGTTTGGATTTAGATTTAGATTATGCAGCCTGAATTCTTCTCTTGATTCAGATTATGCAGCCTGGTTTCTTGTTTGGATTTAGAGATGTGGCTTGATTTTATGTTTTGATTTAGACATGCATCCTGATTTCATGCTTTGTTTTAGCTATGCAGCATGACTTCATATTTTGATTTAGATTCTGCAGCCTGATTTCAAGTTTTCATTTTGATTATGCAGCCTGATTTCTTGTTTAGATTTAGACATGCATCCTGATTTCATGCTTTGTTTTAGTTATGCAGCCTGATTTCATCCTTTGATTTAGATATGCATCCTGATTTCTTGGTTTTGATTCAGATTATGCAGCCTGATTTAATGTTTTTATTTAGATATGCAGTCTGATTCCATGCTTTGATTGAGATATGCAACCTGATTTAATGTTTCCATTCAGCTATGCAGCCTGGTTTCTTGTTTCGATTTGGATTATGCAGTCTGGTTTTGTGTTTTGATTTACATCATGCAGCCTGACTTCATCTTTTGCTTTAGCTATGCAGCCTGATTTCATGTTTTGATTTACATTATGCAGCCTGATTTCATGTTTGATTGAGACAGGCAGCCTGAGTTCTTGTTTTGATGTAGATACTCAGCGTGAAGAAATCTCTGGAGGGCAGTCTGCAAATTCTGTGGACCAGAAAAAAGCAATGCTGACGAAGCCTGTATGGAGTGGTGAGTGAGTGAAACAAGAAAAAAAACCAAAACCAAAAAAAGGGGTGGGGGAGAGAAATGAAAGATGCACTTGAACAGAAAGGAAACAGCAGTGGACATTGTACTGCCATAGGATGGCCGTGAAAAGTAGGCAGGAGCTCCAAAGCCTTCTTTCAGCTCAGTGAGCACTCAGGCAGTCAAGCTGAGCAGCTGTGAGCTCTGAGGTAGGAGCTCTTGATCGGTCCACAGGCTGGGGTAAGCCGAGGATGTGCATCATGCCTGAGGGGCAGATCGATAGGATGCTGTGTGGAGTTCCCTTCCTGCCCTTACCCCTGCAGACAGCAGCGAGGTAAGAGTGGACTCCCCAGCAGCTGGCTTTGGGCCAGCTTAATCTGGGCACAAGCAAAGTTCTGCTTCACCACTTTCCTAACCCCTCCATCACCTTGGGCCCCTTGGGGGTGTGCAGCCGCTTCAGGGAGGCTGGAAGCAATTTTGGCACACGATGCTGAGGTCAGTTCAAAGCTGAGCGTGAGCAAAGTGGGAAAGCATCAACAAGGGTGAGTCTGCTGCAGTGATCTCTGCTCCCCAGGGTCTGATGGGTCAGGGGGAAGGGTGCACCCAACTCTTCAGCCTGTGAAGCTGAATTCAGATCTATTACTTCTGCAGGCACAGGATTAGATGAGGGGAAGCATTTTAAGCAGAGTGAGAATGAGTTGAATTCTGGCAAGCATCCAGGGTGGGTCTGAATGGAGACTTTCAGGAAGAGCAGGGCGCAAAACTGCCAAGTGTGAAGATGCTTGAAACAATGGTTTGTGTGAGGAAAAAAAAAACACCCTAAAACACCCCAGCCCCAAAGATGAGGCCCCAAACAAACAAACAGACCAACAGACTACAAAACAAATGACAGGAAAAAACAAACTCAAACCACAATCCCTCCTCCCATCCCCCCCCAAAAAACCCCTCCAAAGACAAAATCAAACCAACCAACTAAACAAGCAAATCAACATGACAAAATCAAACCAAAACCCATCAAAATAATTACAATATTATTATAATATACATTACAATATTATAATGGTATTTATGTCTAAACATTATATAATAATTAC
>VWZI01011866.1:18324-36632 GCA_013396835.1 Psilopogon haemacephalus | reverse complement strand
TATTATTATTATTATTATTATTATTATTATTATTATTATTATTATTTTTATTATTATTATTATTTTACATACCAAAACTCAAACCCAAAGCAAAAAGAAACAAAAAGTTCCCTCAAACCTCCTCAAAATGAAACACCAAAGAGCCACAGCCCCAAACTCCCCAGGTCCCCAGGCTGGCACCCAGGGCTTGCCCAGCTGCTGAATGGCCTCTTTCATCCACCAGCAGTTGGTTGATGTAAAGAGGCTTCTCAGGAGCATTCAGGGTGGGGGTTTGCTTCCTGGTGCCCAGGATCTGTTGGAGAAAGAGCTGAGTGACAAAGCAAAATTCTTTGCTAGAGGGAATAACGGTGGTTTAGGAGACCTTCCAGCTGTGGGCCATGGGAATCACCAGCCCAGGGGCTCAGCACCGGGACCAGTTTCATCTCTTTATCAATAAGCTGGGTGAGGGCATCCAAGCACCCTCAGTGTGAGATGGCACTAAGGTGGGAGGGAGAGCTGATCTGCTGGAGCCTGGGAAGGGTCTGCAGAGGGACCTGGCCAGGTTGGATCTATGGTCAAGGTAACCTGGATGAGGTTGAATAAGGTCAAGTGCTGGGTCCTGCACCAGAATTACAACTACCCCAGCTCCAGGCTAGGGGCAGAGTGGCTGGAAAGCGCCCAGCAGAGAAGGAGCTGGGGGTGCTGGGTGACAGCAGCTGGAGATGAGCCAGGCTGTGCCCAGCTGGGCAGGAAGGGCACCAGCAGCCTGGCCTGGAGCAGCACTGTTTGGGCAGCAGGAGCAGGGCAGGGATTGTGCCCCTGGGCTGGGCACTGCTGAGGACACAGCTTGAGTGCTGGGTTCAGTTCTGGGCACTCACTCCCAGAAGGACTTTGAGGAGCTGGAGCAGGTGCAGAGAAGGGCACAAAGGTGGGGAAGGATCTGGAGAACAGGGCTGTGAGGAGCAGCTGAGGGTGTTTGACACGCAGAAGGGAGCACTGAAAGGATGATCTCAATGCCCAGCAAGAGCTAACAGGTGTGAGTTAAGAGAATGAGGCTGGGCTCTTTTCAGCAGTGCCCTGTGATAGGTCGAGTGGCAAGGAGCACAAAGCAGAAGCCAGGGGGTTTCACTTGAAATTAAGGAAAAACTTTGCTTGGAGGGTGCTGGAGCCCTGGGGCCAGGCAGCCAAGAGAGGCTGAAGGAATCTTTCTCTGGAGGCTTCCTAAGCCTGCCTGGATGCTTTCCCATGCAACCTGCTCTAGATGACCCTGCTTTGGCAGGGAGTGTGGGACTGGCTGGTCTTCACAGGTCCCTTCCCACCCTATCATTTTATGGTTCTATGATAAACAACTTCTTTCCTTTTTTTTCCATGATACCTGCTGGAGCAGCTGCTCCAGACGTGCTGCAAGTTTGCTCTCTGCTGCGTGCCGCACGCTTGGCTGCTCTCTGAGCCCCCACCCTGTGCAGCAGAGCACAGGATGCTAACGAGCAGCAGGCAGACTGGCAGATGTAGGCACTGACCCTTCACTAACACTGCTTAGCCAGGCTGGCTGCCCTTCTTTAATTACCACACTGATTGCTCTGAAAACAGACTCAACCACATTGCTCATGGTTTGTGAGAAGTTGGAAAAGTAAAAAAGAAAAAAAAAAAACAAACAACAACTTTTAAATTTTATTTATTTATTTTTTCTTTCACCAGGACTGCTTTGACCTTTTTTACCCACCACCAATCTGGACACAATTTCATTTAGATCCTTCTAATAAGGAGCAAGCTCAACTCCAGGATTTTTGTGTTCTCCAATTTCAGTCAGCAAAGTAAGTTAAGAAGCTCCCTCCTCTAAACTGCTCTTGCAAGATGTCCAAAGCATCTTACAAGATGTCCAAATCCTCCCCTGGTGCAACTTCAGGCCATTTCTTCTTCTCTTACTGCTGTTCCTTGACTGAAGAGACTAACACCTACCTCTCTACAACGTAGAATCATAGAATCAGTCAGGGTTGGAAGGGGCCACAAGGATCAGCCAGTTCCAACCCCCCTGCCATGCCTAGGGACACCCTACCCTAGATCAGGCTGCCCACAGCCTCTGCTAGCCTGGCTGCAAACACCTCCAGGGATCTGGCCCCAAACACCTCTCTGGACACCACATTCCAGGCTCTCACCATTCTCATGCTCAGCTTTGCTAAGCCTCTCTGCCCTAGGAAAGCTGCTTAATTAAGGAGAGATAATGAACATAGTGGTCAATGATTCTGCGGTGCTCTTAACTCCTCCTGTAATTTGCCAACCTTTTGGCCTTAAAGGAAGAGATCATAGCAAAGCAAGTAGCAAAGTAGTAGGATCCATCAACCTAAATAAGTGCCATGAATGGATAAAGTTATTAAAGGGGAAAAAAAGGCTCATTTGATATTAAAAAAAAAAAAAAAAGCTTAGTAAAATTAATAAGAGAAACCTCCTGGTTCTCTGCAACAGCCTGCAGAATAGGAGGCTCCAGGCAGACCTCACAGCAGCCTGCCGGGACCTGAAGGGGTTCCAAGCAGGATGCTGAGGGACTGGTTCCATAGGCCTGCAGGGGACAGAGCAATGGTTTGAAATGAGAGCAGAGCAGATTGAGATTGGATGTGAGGAACAAATTCTGCATCAGGAGACTGCTGCAACACTGCAACAGGTTGCCCTGGGAGGTAGCTGAGGCTCCATTCCTTGAGAGTATTCGAGGTGAGGCTGGACAAGGCTGTGAGCAACCTGCTCTGCTGGAGGATGTCCCTGCTGAGTGCAGGAGGTTGGACTGGGTGAGCTTTGGATGTCACTTTCACCCCAAACTATTTTGTGATTCAGCACTTCTTAGATTTAATGATTCTATGAACTACCTTAAACCCTTTCAGGCAAGAAGTTTCTTCCAACACTCAACCTAAGCCTCCCCTGGGCAAGATGGTACTGAGCAAGCCTGGGTGCCCAGCTTGGCCCACATCATTTCAAGGCAGCTTAAGGTGGGTGGTTGAGTCTCATCCCTAGAGTCTGTTCTTGGTGTGTTGATGAAGGAAAAGCTGGATCTGAGGAGGGGAGTGTCTAGACTGCAGCCTCCATGCCTAATTAGATTAATGACAACTCTCCAGGGACTCCCTGAACGGAGGGAAGTGTTTGTCTGCTCCAAATCTCACAGCCAGCAGCTGCAAGCTTCTGGGTGCCTTCAGCAGAATTTGTCTCCTGCCACAGCTGACAATGGCTTTGCTCCTCCTAATCTGCATGAAAATGTTTACACCAGACTGTAAGGCAAACAAATCAAAAAGGAATTACAGGCAGGATTTATCTTACCTAAGTTTAGACATCAAACAATTAGTTATCTTAGGCTAAGATAATCATCCTGAGCTCTTTTTGGTGGCTTAGTGAAGATAAATAGACACCTGCAAAGGGCAATCCATCTCACTGAGTGTAGACAGTCAGCTGGAGTCAAGAAGAACCTCTCCTGGATGCATCTGTCTTACTCCACTGAAGGAAATGGGAGCAGGCATTGATTAGTTTAGAACTTGACAATTCACTCTCAAGACTCTAAACCCAGGTGGCCGAGCCCAAGAGAGACTGGAAAAATTTCTCTTACTTTCTCTTACGTTCTCTTAACACTTTCATTCCCAACCACTGAGTGAAGTGGCCAAGCCTGGAAACACAGCAGGTTTGGTCAGCCGAAGGTTCATGTCCTGTGCATTCCACAGGGAAAGCCAAAACCAGGCACAGCAAAAAGGATTGCAGCATCAGAGAATTGTTTCAGTTAGAAAGGACCTCTGAGACCATCCAGTCCAACCAGCAGCCCAACCCCACCATGGCCACACAGGTGCCATGGCCACACTTTCCTGGAGCATCTTCAGGGATGGAGACTCCACCACCTTCCTGGGCAGCCTGTGCCAGTCCCTGGCCACTCTTGTAGCAAAGAAATTTGTCCTCATCTCCAACTTAACACTCCCCTGGTGGCCATTTCCTCTCATCTTATCACTTGGTACTACTAGGGAGAAGAGACCGACACCACCCTCACCATAACTTCATTCCAGGGAGCTGTAGGGAGCAATGAGGCCTCCCCTTAGCCTCCTTATATCCAGACTGCACAATCCCAGGTCCCTCAGCTGCTCCTCACAAGATCTGTTCTCCAGCTCTGAAGAGAACTTCTTCAGACCCTTCACCACCTCTTAAGAAGACTTCTCTGGACCCTTCCCATAATGAAGACTGCAAATGGGTTTGATTGGTGGGGTTTTTTGGGGGGGTTTGGGATTTTTTAATTTTTTTTTTAAAGAGCTAAGCCACAACAAACCCCAGGAGGGTGAGGTCTGAGCTCTTTAAAAACGCAAACAACCTTTAATAGTGCCTTTAATGCTTAATTCACGCAGGGGACATGGGATGCTTTGCCTGCTTCTCTAACCAAAACTATTTCAATTGATGTTAGTCGATTTTCCCCCTGCTTCCTAAAAATGCAAACTGCCTTTTTCATGAGGAAAACATCCGTGGGGAAAAAAAAAAAAAAAATGTATGAGATGCCGAAGTCATCATCATCATTACCATCACTTTTGTGCCCAGCTAGAAAAACCAGACTGACATCTTCTTGGCTGCCCTCCTGGAGTGCTCTTGTCACTTCCACTCGCCGCTTGCAGGGAGGAAAAGCAAAGTGAACAGAAGCCTCCGAGGCAGGGAGCCATGCAGCCCCTGCCCGCTCGGAGCAGAGGAGCTGGAGGCAAGCCCTGGCTTGGCAGGCAGGGCACAGGCTTGGCACAGAGGCAGCCAGAGTGTGTGCTGCTCCTGCTGCCAGCTGCCGTGGAGGTTCTGCTCCATCAGGCTCTCCTCCGTGAGGTGAGAGCCCTCATCACCAGAGGCTTCCCAGGGGGGCTCCTCAAAGCAGGGCTCTGGTGTCAGAGGATCAGAGCAGCATTCTGGGTGGAAAAGACCTCTAAGATCATTGAGCACAACCACTGCCCCAACAGCACCGTGGCCGCTAAGCCATGCTCATAGCTGGACCTAGTACTGCAGGGGAAGTCTCACCCGATCAGGGCAGAGTCCAAATGCAAGTTCAGCTTCCATGTGCTGGACATTCAGCAGCAGACATCTGCAGTGAGATTCTTACACTGGAACCCCTAGAAGCTTTAAATATTTACACGATGGCATCAGCTGCTGCTCTGCAGTGGAGTGGTGGTGGCAAGCAGCAATCTGGCCAATAAAATCATTCAATAACCAGAAGGCTGCGAGCCTTAGAATCAGTTTCATAGAATGGTAAAGGTTGGAAGAGACCTCAAAGATCATCCAGTTCCAACCCCCCTGTGCCATAGGCAGGGACACCTCCCACTAGATCAGGTCGCTCAAGACCTCATCCAGCCTGGCCTTGAACACATCCAGGGAGGGAGCTTTGGGGAGATTTGGTTGCTTTTGTTTGGTTTTCTCAGGCTGTTTTCACAGAATCACAGGATTTCTTATATCAGAAAAGACCTTCAAGACCATCGAGTCCAATCATTAGTTTCACACAGACAAGTCCTTGACTAACCCAAATCATAGAATGGTTTAGGTTGGAAGAGACCTCAAAACTCATCCAGTTCCAAGCTCCTGCCATAGGCAAGGACACCTCCACTAGATCAGGATGCTCGAGACTTCATCCAGCCTGGCCTTGAACACCTGCAGGGAGGGAGCAGCCACAACCTCCCTGGGCAACCTGTTCCAGTGTCTCATCACCCTCGCTGTGAAGAACTTTCTCCTAACATCCTGTTTAAATCTCCCTTCTGCCAGTTTGAACCCATTCCCCCTCGTCCTGNGGGGGGGTTTGGTGTTGTTGATTAGTTCTTTTCACGTGGGCAGCTCGTTTCCATCGGGAGCCCTTTTATCCACTTGCCTTCCACGAGTAGCTGCAGCTTATTTTTAGCTCGCCGAGCCAGAAGTGCTTCCATATCTCCCCGTGGAGTGTGAACATCTGATGGCACTGTCCCTTTGTTATCTCCGGAGCTCGGCGGCGGCGAGGATAATTTGTCACCATCCAAGAAATAAAAATATATTTCTTCTGCCCAAACTCTGTCGTTTGGGAAGTGATGGAGCTGCTATTTCTGCAGGCAAGCCAGAGCACTGGGTTTTTTTTGTTTTTTTTTTTGCACGAGGAGCCTGAGATATTTAAATCTACTCGGGGAAGGGACAAGATTAGAGAAGTTACAAGGTACGAGCCACAAAGTGTGGTCAGCAGATGGAGAGAGGGGATCCTGCCCCTCTGCTCTGAAATGTGGTGCTGTGCTCAGCATAGGAAGGATGTGGACCTGACGGACCTGATGTGCTAACTCCATCCTCCATGAGGTGAGGATACCAAATCTTCGTTCGTGATTCAGCCATAACCTAGAAGCACTTTTCACACCAGGCCATATTCAGGTGACCAAAACCTAAGCCTGTCTTCAGAGCTGTCTGGGATGTTCTTATCACAGGCTGATAGGGGTCTTCAGAGCTGTCCAGGGTGTTCTTACCACAGTATGATAGGGGTCTTCAGAACTGTCTGGGATGTTCTTATCACAGGATGATAGAGGTCTTCAGAGCTGTCCGGGATGTTCTTATCACAGGATGATAGAGGTCTTCAGAGCTGCCTGGGATGTTCTTATCACAGGATGATAGAGGTCTTCAGAGCTGCCTGGGATGTTCTTATCACAGGATGATAGAGGTCTTCAGAGCTGTCCAGGATGTTCTTATCACAGGATGATAGAGGTCTTCAGAGCTGTCTGGAAAGTTCCATGGAAGGCACCTCCATAGATCATCCAGTCCAAGCCCCCTGGCCAGAGCAGGACCAGGTCACACAGGAATACATCCCATGGAGACCTTGTTGAAAGATCTCACACTTCATATGTGTAGATTCATAATTTGTATTTGATTTTTATTTTAAATTTTTATTTCTTAGTTTCCCTCTTTACTTCCTCATTTTTTTTTCCCTCTTAGGGTGTGATTTGTTCCTCTTCAGCCAGCACAGTGACCTGCTAAAGATGTCTGGTTACTGCTCCAAGCACCTCAGGCCACTTCTCTTTTATGGTTTTCTTTTTTTTTTTCAATCTCCCTTCTCCCCCATCTTAACCTTCTCCTCTCCACCTCCTTCCTTTTCTACCATCTTTCTCTTCTCATCTCCTACCTTTTCCTCTCCATCTCCTTTCTTTTCATCCATCTTCCTCTTTCAATCTCCAACCTTTTCCCATCAGCACCACCTCCCCTTTTCCACCATACCTGCCTTTTCCCACCCCACATTTTCCCCTTTTATCCCCCAAACTCACAGCACCTGGGTGCTGTTGGAGTCTCCTCCCTCCCCAGGTGTCACCACTTTGCCCTCCCTGCCCACTCCCCTTTATAATGGGCCTCAGGAAAGGCAGTAACCCCAAGCTATGCCCATCTGGGCAGAGGGATCCTCCTCTCATCACTGGTGAGTGCCCATGGTGCACCCTGGGTGAATGGTGGAGGGACTCAAAGGCTGGGGGGCCTGGTGGCCCCCCAGCTAGTTAGGAAGAGACTGGCTCAAGACAATGGCACTTTTTGGGCTATCTTGTAGAATAACTGCTGAAGTTCAGGCTTCTGCTGGCTGAAGAGAACACCTCAGAGACCAGCCCAGGAAAGGCTTTCCACCATCACAGGTGGTGCAGGGTCTGTGGGGCAGGACAGGCAGTGCTGGCTGCAGCAAGGCTTCTTTATTTGGCTTTCCCACTTCTGCTCCATGTCCCATGGCTTCTGCTCTTCTTTTCCTGATCCCACAGGGATCATCTGGTTACTGCTCCAAGCACCCCTGGCCACTTCTCTTTTAGGGTTTTCTATTTTTTTTTTAATCTTCCTTCTCCCTCATCTTAACCACCTTCTCTCCACCTCCTTCCTTTTCTTCCATCTTCCTCTTCTCATCTCCTACCTTTTTCTCTCCATCTCCTTCCTTGTCATCTGCAACCTTTTCCTCAGGGAGCTGATCTGTCACTAGTCAGCCTTTCTCTTTTGAAATGCATTTTTAGGTGATGTCCCAACTCAAGCCATGCTATGGCATTGCTCTTTTCCTGACTTGCTTCTTGTAATTGATTTTTTATTGTAATTGATGTACTGCATTAAACTGCCTTCTGGGGGTCCCCTTTCCATAAATGGACTGACAGATGCAAATGTTACCTTCATGTTTTTTTCCTCTGTGGCAATAATCTTATAGTTAGGAATGAGGAGCTGAGCAGAAAGTAAACATTTAGGCAACATTTGCTTACTACTGCTGGAAAACATAAAGGTACTTCAAGGGACCTCAGAGCTCCTCTGCTTCAACCTCTCCTCCATGCCCATGGACACCTCTCAAACAGACTCTGATGTGCAAGGTCTCATCCAGCCTGGTCTTGAACACTTCCGGTCAGGAGGCAGCCACAGACTTAGTGGACAGCCTGTGCCACACTCTCACCACCCTCAAACTCAACAACTTCTTCCTCAGCTCCACTCTAACCTTGCTCTGCCTTAGCTCCAAACCATTCCTTTATTGTTTTTACTTATGGAGTCCTTTACAGAAACGTGCAGGTTGGCAAAGCACCTCAGGATCACCAAGTCCAACCTAGAACCCTACTCTATAAGATTCACCTTAAGCCATGTCCTTATCCAACCTAGAACCCTACTCTACAAGATTCACCTTAAGCCATATCCCTACCCAATCTAGAACCCTATTGTACAAGATTCACCTTAAGCCATATCCCTTTCCAACCTAGAACCCTGCTCTACAGGATTCATCTTAAGCCATATCCCTATCCAACCTAGAACCCTGCTCTACAAGATTCACCTTAAGCCATATCCCTATCCAACCTAGAACCCTACTCTACAAGATTCATCTTAAGCCATATCCCTATCCAATCTAGAACCCTGCTCTACAAGATTCACCTTAAGCCATACCCTAAGCATCACATCCAAACCACCCTGAAACACATCCAGTCCCTTGTGCCTGCTGATCTTGCAGGTTGCTTTGGTAGAATCTCCAGCTGGCTGTTAATGGACTCGTGGGCAAATACACTCTCTGCAGCCTACTCAAATCTGTGCCAGCAAGCAATTAAACTGAGTGAGTGAAGGTCTCAGCAGTGGAACAGCACCAAAGGCTGTGAATACAAATGTTGGCTGCAGGCTTGCATTGCTGTACCTGTGTGGTCTTCTGCCTGCCTTAAATATATTTGCAAATCAATAAATGTAGTTGCAATGAGACAAGCTCATGCTTAAGGCTTCCTGCAGACCAGGATGCCATAGCTCTCACCTCCTTGCCAAACCAGCTGGGTTGGTTTGAGGCTAATTGGAATATTTATTTTTTTTTTTAATGGGAGAAATGAGATTGTTGACTGTGAGACTCTGGCCCAGGTTGCCCAGGATGGTGGGAGATGCCCATCCCTGGAATCATCCCAGGTCAGGCTGTTTGGGGCTCTGACTGACCTGCTCTAGATTCAGACGTCCCTGTTGGCTGCAAGGGGTTGGACTAGATGAGCTTTACAGTTGCCTTCCAACCCAGACCATTCTGTGAGTTCAGCAAGGCATAGCCAAACCTTCAACCTAATGATTTTACTTGGCCTTAAAAAAACAGCTGAAGACTTTCAATACAGTTTGACAGAGCTGCTTTCTTGTTTGGAAAGGGAAAAAAAAGTAAAATAAAGCCTCCTAAGAACCAATATTTCTTCCCTTACCTAAAAGAATCCCCTCCAGCTGATTTATATTGTGGCATCAGAGAACTGAAGGGAGCTCTTGTCAACATGAGGAGTCTAGAACATAAAGCTACTGAGTTGGTTGAAAAATACTCCCCCCAAAAAACAAAATTCAAAGAAAACAAAAAAATTGGAAAACCAATTTACAGTCCAGTTCAGAAAACTGCAGGTTAGAAGCCCTGGAAACCTCTTTGTGGGCTTCTGCAAGGTGTGACTGTGGAGAATCGTGAGGTTATGTTGGTCCAAACAATCTACAAAACAAGAGATCAAGGAAGCTGCCTGAGGCCCCATCCCTGCAGACATTGAAGGTCAGACCTGATGTGTCCCAGTGCAGCCTGCTCTAGCTGGAGGTGTCCCTGCTGCCTGCAGAGGGCTTGGACAAGAGGAGTTTGGAGGGTCTCTTCCAACACAATACAATGTGTGAGGTGGGTGGCAGAGTCTTCTGCCTAGTAAGAGGGCAGGAAGGTTGGATTGATGGGCTAAGGCCAATGGGATGAGATCCAACAATGTTGGGTCATGCATTTGGGTCATGACAACCCCACACAATGCTCCAGGCTGGGGGTCAGAGTGGCTGGAAAGTGCCCAGCAGAGGAACCCCTTCAGGGTGCTGATTGACAGCTGGCTGAAGATGAGCCAGGCTGTGCCCAGCTGGGCAAGAAGGGCACCAGCAGCCTGGCCTGGAGCAGCACTGGTGTGGGCAGCAGGAGCAGGGCAGGGATTGTGCCCCTGGGCTGGGCACTGCTGAGGACACAGCTTGAGTGCTGGGTTCAGTTCTGGGCCCTCACTCCCAGAAGGGCATCCCAGCAATCATGCAATCCCTTTTTGATTTGTTTGCTTTGCAGTCTGGTGTAAACATTTTCATGCAGATTAGGAGGAGCAAAGCCATTGTCAGCTGTGGCAGGAGACAAATTCTGCTGAAGGCACCCAGAAGCTTGCAGCTGCTGGCTGTGAGATTTGGAGCAGACAAACACTTCCCTCCGTTCAGGGAGTCCCTGGAGAGTTGTCATTAATCTAATTAGGCATGGAGGCTGCAGTCTAGACACTCCCCTCCTCAGATCCAGCTTTTCCTTCATCAACACACCAAGAACAGACTCTAGGGATGAGACTCAACCACCCACCTTAAGCTGCCTTGAAATGATGTGGGCCAAGCTGGGCACCCAGGCTTGCTCAGTACCAACTTGCCCAGGGGAGGCTTAGGTTGGGTGTCAGAAGAAACTTCTTGCCTGAAAGGGTTCTCCAAGCCCTGAGGTTGTTCAGCCTGGAGAAAAGGAGGCTGAGGAGAGACTTGCCTCACTCTCTGCAACTGCCTGAAAGCACTTTCCAGTGATGCCCATGGCTGGGACACGAGTGCCGGTGGATGTGAATCCAATCACAGCAAATTCCATCTCAACACAGGAAAAACTTCTTCACTGTGAGGGTGCTTGTGCTGCTTTGAGGCTAATTGTGATATTTTAATAAGAGAAATTAGGTTATAAGCCGTGGAAAGAAAAAACAGTGGTGATGCCTGCTTCTCTCATAGGTTTGCTGAGATGTACTAAAGCAAAGACACAAACATAGATAAGACAGAGTAGCTCTGGTCTGAGCTCTGGCTGTTGGTCTCTCTCCCTCTCCCTTCCTTCCAGCTGGATCTATGTAACCCAACTAATCAATTCTGCTTCTAACTGCCCTTGCTGATCCTCCTAATTCACCTTGCACATAAGGCAGATCCTGGGATAAGATTGGGTGGTGAGGGGAAGGTGGAAGGGTGGTTGGGAACCCCTCCTGGGGTCTCTGATCTCTGGGAGGGCTGTGGTGTTTCTGCATCACCTTTTTACTGTATGCAGCTGTAAATATTTGTAATACATTGTGAATATCTGCAATATGCTGTAAATATCTGCTTGTATATTGCTCTAAGCTGTAAATATATAAAGCTTCATTCATTAACTTCAGCTGGCTGAGCCTAGTCTGGGTGATTTCAAAAGTGGGGAAGGGTAGGGAACACCCAAACCATCACAGTGATGAAGTCTTGGAGTAGGCTGCTCAGAGAGGTTGTGGAGTCTTCTTTTCAGGAGGCTTTCAAGACCCTCCTGGGTATGTTCCTTTGTGCCCTGCCCTGGGTCATCCTGCTGTGGTAGGGAGGTTGTACTCTGTGATCTCAGGGTGGCCCCTTCCCCACCCCTGCCATCCTGTGACTCTCTGCAGCCTGCTCCTCTGTTGGAGAAACAAAGCTTAAATGATTGATGCTAATACTTCTCAGTGCATTAATAAATGCATGCCAGTGTGTTTTGTACAAGTGATGAAGCCATAATCACAGGCAGCCCCTTCGCAGCACCGCGCAATTAAATTATTACTGAGGAAGATGTTGTGCAGGGCCAAGATTTGTGGGGGAGTCGTGCTTAAAGGTTAGCAAAAGAGGAAAAAAAAACAACCAAAAAAAAAAAATCCCCCCACCCCAGAAGCCTTTTAAAATTTAATCCTGAAGCCAGCAGTGGATCAGCATTCTTCACTCCTCTGCTGGTTAAACGGTAATAGGCACATTGCACAGAATGAGTGCGCTTGGAAAAGACCTCTCAGGTCGGGTCCAACCAGCAACCCAACCTCACCATGGCCCCAAGTGCCCCACCTACCATGGCCACAGCTTTCTGGGACAACTCCATGGATGAGGACTTCACCACCTCCCTGGGCAGCCTCTGCCAGTCTCTGACCACTCTGGCAGCAAAGACCTGGCCACAGCTTTCTGGGACACCTCCATGGATGAGGACTCCACCACCACCCTGGGCAGCCTCTGCCAGTCCATGACCACTCTGGCAGCAAAGAATTCTTTCCTCCCCTCCAACTTAGTCCTCCATCTTGGCCTTTCAGCCAAGATATTTCTTCTAATGTCCAATCTAAACTTCTCCTGGAGCATCTTGAGGTCATTTCCAGTCAGGAAATTTTTCATCATCTCCAAACTAAACCTCCCCTGGTGCACCCTGAAGCCATTTCCTCTGGTCTGAAACAGGACCAGACATCTGAAACCCACTTCTTACTCCCCCTTATTTTTTAGTGTAGATGACACAGCAAATATTTGAGCATTTTCAGTCAAGGAAATTCCTCTTCTAATAGGGGCTCCAAAACTGGTTGCAGTACTCCAGGTGAGGTCTCACCAGAGTGGAGTAGAGAGGGAGAATCACCTCTCTGGCCCTGCTGGCCACACTTCTCCTGATGCAGCCCAGCTCTGGTTGGCTTTCTGGGCTGCAAGTGCACACTGCTGCCTCATCTTGATCTTCTCCTCCACCAGCACCCCCAAGACCCTCTCCTCAGGGCTGCTCTCCAGCCACTCACTGCCCAGCCTGGATTGGTGCTTGGCATTGCCTCGATCCAGCTACAGACCCTTGCACTTGGCCTTGTTGAACCTCATGAATTTGGCTTGTGCCCACCTCTGCAGCCTGTCCAGGTGCCTCTGGGTGCCATCTCTGTCGCTGCTCTCCACTGGGATGCTGAGCTGTGGACTTCACCACGAAGTTTGGTCCGGGAGCCTCTGCAGAAGGAGACATTTCTGCAAAGCTGCCATCAGCTCAGCAGGCTGAAACACACAAGCCACTTTTAATATCTGTACTTAAGGAGGTTTGATTGCTTCAGACATAGATCTCAGCTGCAGTGTCATGAAAAATAGAAGACATCCTGAGAAGATGAGAATATATCTCTTGCTGACCAAAATGATAAGAAGGGGAGGGAAAAAAAAAAAGGGGAAAAAAAGTCAAACCCCATAAAAATCTATTTCTTATCCATTTTACCTTGCTGTCAGAGACAAAAGGAGCACAGCCCAGGCAAGGCAAACAAAAGGCATCGATGTAATCCTTCATTGTGACATGCTTCCTGAGTTACAAAAACAAACCAACCCAGCTGTCCTGAGTCCACACCTTTCAAATTCCATTAAGCATTTTAGGGTATTGCATTTCTTACTGCACTTAGAGAATCAAGAATGGTTTGGCATGGAAGGGACCTCCAAAGGTCATCCAGTCCAACCCCCTGCACTCAGCAGGGACATCCTCCACTAGAGCAAGTTGTCCACAGCCCTGTCCAGCCTCATCTTGAATATCTCCAGGGATGGGGCCTCAACCATCTCCCTGGGTGACCTGTTGCAGAGTTGCAGCAGCCTCCTGGTGCAGAACTTGTTCCTCACATCCAATCTCAATCTGCTCTGCTCTCATTTCAAACCATTGCCCTCATCCTGTCCCTGCAGGCCTTTGGGAACAGTCCCTCTGCAGCCTGCTTGGAGCCCCTTCATACTCTGGCAGGCTGCTGTTAGGTCTTCTCCTCTCCAGGCTGCACACCCCCAGCTCCCCCAGCCTGTCCTCAAAACAAACAAACAAGAGGCACAACCACCCAAATCAGACCAAACAGTCAAATAACACCACCTGAAACCCCTAAACCATATGTAGAAAGAAACCAACAAGAAAACAGCCAAAGGACACCAAGCGAAAGCAACCAAATAACCACCAAATGGGAGAAATAGATTCTAAGACTCGCAACCTTCTGGTTACTGAATGATCTTCTTGGCCAGATTGCTGCTTTCCACCACCACCCCACTGCAGAGCAGCAGCTGATGCCATCATGTAAATATTTAATGGTGGAAAACCACCCAAATCAGACCAAACAGTCAAATAACACCACCTGAAACCCCTAAACCATATGTAGAAAGAAACCAACAAGAAAACAGCCAAAGGACACCAAGCGAAAGCAACCAAATAACCACCAAATGGGAGAAATAGATTCTAAGACTCGCAACCTTCTGGTTACTGAATGATCTTCTTGGCCAGATTGCTGCTTTCCACCACCACCCCACTGCAGAGCAGCAGCTGATGCCATCATGTAAATATTTAATGGTGGAAAACCACCCAAATCAGACCAAACAGTCAAATAACACCACCTGAAACCCCTAAACCATATGTAGAAAGAAACCAACAAGAAAACAGCCAAAGGACACCAAGCGAAAGCAACCAAATAACCACCAAATGGGAGAAATAGATTCTAAGACTCGCAACCTTCTGGTTACTGAATGATCTTCTTGGCCAGATTGCTGCTTTCCACCACCACCCCACTGCAGAGCAGCAGCTGATGCCATCATGTAAATATTTAATGGTGGAAAACCACCCAAATCAGACCAAACAGTCAAATAACACCACCTGAAACCCCTAAACCATATGTAGAAAGAAACCAACAAGAAAACAGCCAAAGGACACCAAGCGAAAGCAACCAAATAACCACCAAATGGGAGAAATAGATTCTAAGACTCGCAACCTTCTGGTTACTGAATGATCTTCTTGGCCAGATTGCTGCTTTCCACCACCACCCCACTGCAGAGCAGCAGCTGATGCCATCGTGTAAATATTTAAAGGTGAGCTTGGCGGAGCTGCTCGGTGCTGAAGTGTTGTGATTCAATTACACAGTCGGCAGCGACGGCTTCATTGCTAGGCACAATGCTGCTACACAAATGTTTTATTTACTCCTCATTAAATGAATTGATTTATGGCTGCTGGGGCTTTGATTTTATTTTATTATTTTTTTTTACTATTATTATTATATATACATTTTTTTTTTTTTCCCCCAAATCCTAAATCACCAAGCAATTATTGTAACTGCCTGGGAAAACAAATAACTGCAACACATTTCCCCCTTCATGTGCAGAGCTTTTCGCGCCGTGTGAAAGGGAAATAATTTATCTCTGATCCCTGCAGCCATCAGTAAATTCCCTTAAGCGTCAGATGCCATTATCTGCATCTGAAATGGTTTATCAGGATGGAAAAAATGGAGCTCTAAAGCGAATAACTGCTGATGGTTTCAAAAGGAGCCACTGAATTGGTGCAGCACAAACTTCGCGGAGCCCTTCGCTCTGATCCGCGATGATCAAATAAAGCTCTCGCTGAATGTTTACGTCTGGGCATTGCTCCAGGAAGTTTGACTGATTCCTACACTTGTTCCCACGGAGAGAACCACACATCAACAGCTCCAGCTGACTGCTGAGCCCTTCCTGGGAGTGCTGACCTCTGGTATCCACACAGCCCAACCATTCCTTTTCAAAGTGGGTAGGAAGAAAGGAGGAAAAAGTAGCTGAAGTTCATCAGATGGAGGTTGGTAACTTCTGAGTAACAAGCGACAGGAGGAGTAGAAAAGGTCCCAGGTTGCACCAGAGGAGGTTTAGGTTGGATAGTAGAAGAAATTTCAACACTAAAAGGGTTCTGAAAGGCTGAAATAGGTTCCTCAGAGGGGTGGTTCAATCTCCATCGCTGGAGGTGCTTCCAAGGTGTTTCCAAGGTGTTTCCTGGAGGCAGAGCTGTGGTGCTGAGGACCATGGCTTAGAGCCAGGCTTGGTAGGGTAAGAGACTGGCTGGGCTGTGGGATCTTAAGGAGTCTATGACAGCTAGGCAGGTTACATCATTTATATGATGACCGTTTACAAGGTCTATTCTATTCTAATTATAGCATGGGTTGAGTTGGAAGGGACCTTCAAGGTCTTGTAATGACAGGACGAGGGGGAATGGGTTTAAAGTGGCAGAGGGGAGATTGAAACTGGATGTTAGGAGGAAGTTCTTCACAGTGAGTGTGGTGAGACACTGGCACAGGTTGCCCAGGGAGGTTGTGGCTGCTCCCTCCCTGTTCAGGACCAGGTTGGATGAGGCCTTGAGCGACCTGTTCTAGTGGGAGGTGTCCCTGCCTATGGCACAGGGGGGTTGGAACTGGCTGAGCTTTGAGGTCCCTTCCAACCTAAACCATTCTGTGATTCTATGATGTATAGCCAAGTGCTTGGCAGAACTAGAGAAGGGTTGGACTGGATGTGCTTAAAGGGCTTTTCCAAACAGAACAATTCCATGATTCTAAACAAACACTCTTATTTTGCCTCTGAAGAACATTGATGCTGAGAGAGTGTGGGCAGTTTTCCCTGAATGGCTGCCAGGTGCCCATCAAGTCATCCTCCCACTCCTCATTCATCACCAGGGCAGGAAGAGCAAAAGCAATGAAAAGGCACTGGGTCAGGAGAGCAGCAGAGAGGCCACTCACAAGGACTGCCCTTTGACTTGGGGGAATTAATTTCATTTATTGCCAAAAGAAGTGCTCCAAGCTTGTCAGTGTTTATGAGGCATTTGGGCACAAGGTTAAACTTTGGGTCAGCTCTGAATTTGTTGCTCAAGGACTCATCCAGCCCGGCCTTGAACACCCCCAGCAAGGAGGCAGCCACAGCCTCCCTGGGCAGCCTGTGCCACATTCTTACCACCCTCATGCTCAACAACTTCTTCCTCAGCTTCACTCTAACCCTGCTCTGCCTCAGCTCCAAACCATTCCCCCTTGCCCTGTCTCAGACACCCTCTGGACAAGTCCCTCTGCAGCCTTCCTGCAGGATCCCTTCAGGCAGTGTCAGGCAGCTCTGAGGTCCCCCTGGAGCCTTCTCCTCTGCAGGCTGCACACCCCCAGCTCCCTCAGCCTCAGCTGCTTCAGCCCTGGGAGCATCTTTGTAGCTTCTTCTGAGCTTAATCTTAATTTCTGCCAATTTTTTTTCACCCACCTTCTTTCTGTTTATTCAGGAAGATCTTCTGAATTTTGGTCTTTGGGGTCAAGGACCAATCTTATTTGGAGTCCTTCCTTCTGAGTGATGCCTCACTGCCACTTCTGGGCTATCTGTCAGTATTTTAGTGAGGGGTTTAAAGAAGAATTCTCTACATTGCAGTAGACAGCATCAGGAGGGAGTCTGATTTCTTGACCAAGAGAGAGACATCATCTGTTAGAGGAGAGCTGAAAGCCTAATTGGAAGCCTCTGCTAGGGCTGGTGACAAGGGTGCTCTGCAGCATGGGTACAATTCATACATAAATCCATTCCCTGCCCCTAGGAAAATATTTTTACACCCATCTCTCTCTCTCCTTAATTGGCTTCTCCAGCATTTCCCTTTCATTTTTATGATAAGACTGAGAAATTTATTAGTTATTTTGTCTGCCACCTCTAGGTTCTGACCTACATGGTTTTGAAGGGAAGCTCTTACAAATTTGGATAGGGCTTCTGCTAATGTTGCTGTTGGAGCACTGCCCAGGACAAATCCTGACTGGCAAGTCACAGGATGCCAGAACACTCTGGGCTGGGAGGGACCTCCAAAGCTCACCCAGTCCAACCCCCTGCACTCAGCAGGAGCATCCTCCAGCAGAGCAGCTTGCCCACAGCTTTGTCCAGCCTCACCTTGAATATCTCCAGGTATGAGACTTCAGCCACCTCCCTGGGTGACCTGTTGCAGAGTTCCAGCAGCCTCCCAGTGCAGAACTTGTTCCTCACATCCAATCTCAGTCTGCTCTGCTCTCATTTCAAATCATTGCCCTCATCCTGTCCCTGCAAACCTTTGGGAACAGTCCCTCTGCAGCCTGCTTGGAGCCCCTTCAGGTCCTGGCAGGCTGCTATTAGGTGCCCCTGGATCCCTCTCCTCTCCAGGCTGCACACCTTTAGATCTCTCAACCTGTTGTCATAGCAGAGCAGCTCCAGCCTGTATGACCTGCCCTAAGTGATTCTGATTTGGAAGTGGGGTTGGACTTGATGATCTCTGGAAGTCTTTTCTCACCCTTTCCTTTCTACAATTCCATGGCAGGAATATCCTTATTTAACACAGTTTGTCTCCTTCCTTCCTTCCTTCCTTCCTTCCTTCCTTCCTTCCTTCCTTCCTTCCTTCCTTC
>VWZI01011865.1:18134-38286 GCA_013396835.1 Psilopogon haemacephalus | reverse complement strand
GGGGGGGAATTTTTTAAAACATCCAATTTGCAGCTTGGGAGGCAAAGAAAACCCCCCCTAGAAAAAAACTAGAGGGAGGGTGAGGGTAGGACGAGCTGGTTTCCAGGTGCCCAGGCAGGAGATGGAAAAGAGCAGCAGCAGCAGCAGCAGCTGAGTACCAGGCACTTTTTGAAGGGTGAGGTGGGAAATGATCCCTGTGTCCTACGTGGCTAAATGTGCTCACCCAGCCCAGGAACCAGAGCCCTTGGGCAGGCTCCTGGGCTGAAGATTATTTTGCAGGCAGTGCTTGCCTGCTCTCCAGCTCCTGGGGCTTGAGTGGCTTCTCCTCCCTCTAGGAGCCTCACAGGGAAATGGCTGTCAGGAGGGACAATATCAGGAGTGCATCACTATGGGCATCCATCCCCTGCTAAACTCAAAGGCAGGATACTCTGCCACACACCCGTGCCTTTGGGATGGAGGGGAAAGCAGAGGAAAAGCAGCACCTGTGGGGCTCCAAATTTCCCAATACATGGGACAAAAAAAAAAAAAAAAAAATGCAGCACCAGGATTTTGTTTTCAGCAGGGCAAAGAATTTCGATTGTCCACACCTGACACAGGATCCACTCTCCACCCGTAACCCAGCAGGATCTGTCTGGCTTCAGTGAAATGTTAAGAGTAAGGAAAAAGGCAAATTGGGAAGCAAAAGGGAGAGCCCAGCTCAGAGCCCATGGGGCAGCAGCTGCACAGGGGGATCAAAAGCAGCAGCTCAGGTGGGACCAGCAGACGGGGGCTAATTAAAGCCCTTGAAGTGGGGAAGTAAAGGGAGCTGCAAAGCCTTTGGAGGCTGCTCTCTTCAGGCAGAAGAAATGTAGTCATCTGCTGGGAAAAAGCAGCTGGCACTTCTTCAGAGGGGGGCAAGCTGAAGGGGGCCTGCTCTGACTCTGACACTGCAGCCCTCATCCATCCTTGACATCGCCACCGCCGCTCTCCTGCCTCCTATCACTGAACCCAGGTGGGAAAACACTGACAGGGAAGCTATCAGAGGGAGAACTGCTCAGCAGGAGGAACACTCCTCTCTGCTGTGCCTTCTGCTGGGCATGTGGAGAGATGTTGGCTTGATGAAAACAAAACCTGGCAGCATCACTGCTTGTCCCCCCCTGGGACGTGCATCATGGCCACAAAGCAGGTGGAACCGTGAGCACGGCTGTAAAGTGAGCTCCTCCTTGCACTCACATGGTGCTGGCCAAGGCAAAAGGCCCTCAACAGCCTTCAGCAGGAGCACAGGGTCCTCCAGGACGTGCTTGGCTGTCTTGCCAGCAGAGGCATGCTTCAGAGGAGGTGGGGATGGAGCAACAAGAGAAGGAAGCCAAGGCCAAGCGTAAGCAGCACGACCCCAGGGCAGCCTGGAAGGAGCAGGGCACAACCCAGAGGGATGGCAGAAACCCACCTGGGCTTAGCCATGGGTGACAGCCAGCACCAGGTCAGAGGGAGCAGGTCAGAGTGCAGCCCACCAGAAGCTGACTCACTGGAACCCATTCATAGAATCATAGAATGGTTTAGGTTGGAAGAGACCTCAAAGCTCAGCCAGTTCCAACCCCCCTGTGCCACAGGCAGGGACACCTCCCACTAGAACAGGTCGCTCAAGACCTCATCCAGCCTGGCCTTGAACACCTCCAGGGAGGTTGTGGAGCACAGAATGCACCTGCAGGGAGGCTGTGGAGCACCTGGGCAACCTGTGCCAGTGTCTCACCACCCTCACTGCAAACAACTTCCTCCTAACATCCAGTTTCAATCTCCCCTCTGCCAGTTTGAACCCATTCCCCTCGTCCTGTCATTACAAGACCTTGTGAACAGTCCCTCCCCAGCCCTCCTGTAGTCCCCTTCAGATACTGGAAGGTTGCTCTAAGGTCTTCTCAAAGCCTTCTCTTCTCCAGGCTAAAAAGTCCCAACTCTCTCAGCCTGTCCTCATAGCAGAGCTGCTGCAGCCCACTGAGCATCTTCGTGGCCTCCTCTGGACCCTCTCCAGCAGTTCCATGTCCTTCTTGTGCTGCAAAGCTGCAGACAGTGCTGCAGGTGGGGTCTGAGGAGAGCAGAGCCAAGGGGCAGAATCCCCTCCCTTGCCCTGCTGGCCATGCTTCTGCTCTGCAAGCTGGCTCTCCATGGGCACTGCCAGCCTGGGCAGCACTAAGCTGTCTCTTCTGAGCTGCAAATAGCATCAGAAGGACTCCTCAGCTCAGAGTCCAGCCTGTGAGCAGCTATCAAGGAGACCTCAACAAAGCTTCTCCACACACAGGGCTGGGGTTTGCCTCTGTGTGTGTTTGTGCTGTGGGTTTTCCTCCCAAGGGTTAAATCAACCCAGCAGCCTCCTTCACAGCTCCCCTTGATGCGCTCAGACACGACAAGTTCCATTTCTTTCTCCCTTTCCTGGGTGGGGGGTGGAAGCGAGCGTGCACTAAAGTCAGCTTCAGCAGGAGGGTTGGCAGCTGCAGCAGCTGCTCTTGCTGTGGGGCAAGCAGAACCTCCACCAGCCTCCAGCCTCCCTGTCCTGCCCAAATCCCTCAGCAAAACGCATCCTACTCACAGCCCTCAGACTCTCGGTGCCATGCTGGCCCAGGATGTGTGCCTGGAGTCACACAACATGCAGTGAGCACAAGATAGCTGCAAAGATGCACCTGGAGTACTGTGTGCACCTGCAGCACTGTGAGCAGTTCTGCAGCCCCCAGCACAAGAAGGACATGGAACTGCTGGAGAGAGTCCAGAGGAGGACATGAAGATGCTGAGAGGGCTGCAGCAGCTCTGCTATGAGGACAGGCTGAGGGAGTTGGGGCTCTGCAGCCTGGAGAAGAGAAGGCTTCCAGGAGACCTTAGAGCAACCTTCCAGTATCTGAAGGAGGCTACAGGAAGGCTGGGGAGGGACTGTTCACAAGGTCTTGTAATGACAGGATGAGGGGAATGGGTTCAAACTGGCAGAGGGGAGATTTGAATGGGATGTTAGGAGGAAGTTCTTTACAGTGAGGGTGGTGAGACACTGGCACAGGTTGCCCAGGGAGGTTGTGGCAGTTCCCTCCCTGGATGTGTTCAAGGCCAGGCTGGATGAGGTCTTGAGCATCCTGATCTAGTGGGAGGTGTCCCTGCCTATGGCACAGGGGGGTTGGAACTGGCTGAACTTCGAGGTCTCTTCCAACCTAAACCATTCTATGATTCTATGGTAAAGTTCCTGCAAACCCCAAAATCCAGTGAGGTCTGAGGTCCAACCCTCTGAGTTTTGGAGTGTGACCCTGCAAGCTTTTGAGTCTGACCCAGAAAGTTTGAGTCCAAGCCTGAGAGTTTTCAGGTCCAAAGCTGAGAGTTTTTTGGGTCCCTTTCCAACCTACCCCAATCTCCCCCGACCAACAGCACCAAGATTCCCCTCGTGCCTTCAGCCCTGGTTCTGGGATAATCCCCAGCACACTCATGCAGGTGGCAGCTCCCCTGCCCCAGCAGCTGCTCAGGTGCCTGCTTTAAGCTCCAGCTAACAAGGTACTGACCCAGGCTGACAGACATCAGCTGCAGCAGGCCTGCAAGGTGCCTGTCCATACACTGAGCTCCCTTCCCCAAGCCCCCATCTCAGCATGCCCAGCAAAGCACAGCAGCTTACACAGCTGTGTTGGTTTGAGCTAACTGGAGAATTTGAGTGAGAAATTAGACTATTGGCTGAGTAGAGGGAAACACAGTGTGGCACTTCACCAAGTTTTACTGAGAGAGAGAAAAAAAAAAAAGTTGTTTTTAAGAACTGTTCTCAAAACAATCAGATAGCAGACAGCTTCTGACCGTTCTGGCTGCAGCTGCTTCTCTTGCATGGTCTCCTTTGTCTCTGTCTTGGTAGCTAATTCAGAGTAATTCTACTAACTACTTTCCTACTTCTAACTCCCCCTGGCTGATCTACCTCAGCTTATCTGCAGCATCAACAGGTGGTGAGAGGAGATTGGGGAAGGGGGGAAAGGTGGTAGGGGGTGGTTGGTTACCCCTCTTGGGGATTTGAGTCTCTGGGAGGGCTGTGGTGTTTCTGTATTACCTTTTCATTATATACATCTGTAAATATCTGTTCTACCTTGTAAATCTCTGCTTGGATATTGTGCATTGCTGTAAATATATAAAGCTTCGTTTATCAACTTCCAGTGTTTTTGAGTTCTAGCCCTGGTTTATAAAAGGTGGGGGGGCAGGGAACTGCTAAACCACTACAACAGCAGAGGGAAGGTTTAAATTCCAGGGCCAGCTCCTGCACCCTGCTGTGTAAAGGGCAGGGCACAGCCACCTGTCTCCAGATGGAGATGCACCAACCAACCAGCCAGGCAGAGCCTGGCGTGCTGGGGGCTCTCCTGCCAGCGTGTTCTCATTCTCCCTTTGATTCCCTGACCAAGAGCAAATGAGGAGCTGGTCCACCTGGCCCAGATCCTTGCCACTGGGCACGCTTGAGAGGGACCTTCAGAAAGCAAGTGCCCATGGCAGGGTGCAGCAGGAGGCCCACATGTACCCCCTTTAAACACCCTCCGAGATGGTGTGCACCTCAGCAAGGCAGAGGAGAGCACATGGAGAGCAGCTGGTGAAGGGGACCCTGCACCACGGAGCAGAGCAGGTGGAGGGAGCCCTGCAGAAGGGCCCCAGCAGACAGGACCCTGCTCTTACCTGACCACGGGCTCTGGGATGGCCTCAGCGCTCGCCGGCACCTGGACCCCCTTCTCCCACTCCTGCCTCCAGGGATCAGCCAGGATGTAGTACTCATCGGGGCTCAGCTGGAAGGAGTCAGGGATCTTCATGGCTGTGATCAGATCCGTACGGAAAACCTGCACCAGGATACAAAACCAGGCAGGGTGAAGGCTCTGGCACAGGCTGGGTGCACGCATCCCCAGGGAAACGGTCCCAAGGGATGGAGTGAGGGCTGCCTGCATCCCCAACAGCATGGCTTTGGCGTGCCACTTTGCCACCTCCAGGGTGGAGGAGGTGCACAAGCAGGGATTCCCCTGCCTGGCCAGGCAGTGGTAGGAGTCCAAGTCCCCATGGCTGCAACCCCTCCAACGTCCCTCACACCAGGCAGAGGACAAATCCAGCCACAAGGTGCAAGCTTGGCCAAGGCATGGACCAAAAATCAATTATCAAAGAAATGAGAGGCTGCTTTTTCCTAGGGGATCAGGGTCTCAACAGCAGGAGCTGCTCCAAATGCTAAGGGATGCACAGCAAAGAGGCTTCTCCATGCTGAGGCTGAGAGGGGGAAATGATGTTCCTGATGTGAATGAAACTGTGGGAAAAGCAGAGCCAGCTCACTGTCCTCAGCACCTTCCTGTCCTCATCACATCACCATGCTGCTCCAAGCCCCTTCATGGCCCCACCATATCACCTAATTGCCACAAGTGGGGACAGCCAAAAACTGAAGGTAGCCATCAGGGCTGGACTGCTCCAGTGGTGACTGCACACCAGGGAGCAGAAGACAAAGGCAGCTAAAGGCTAAGTGGTGAGCCAGTGCCTGCTTACACGACCACAGCCAAACCACGGAGATATGCCCTGGCCCAGTAAGGAGATGGACACTGGACCCCTCCTCTGGGACAAGCCCCCTGGACCCAGAATGGGCTCATCCTCCACCTCACTTCTGGCCCTGCAGGGATTTTCCCTCAACATACCACGGTGCAAAGCTCCTTCCACAAAAAAAAACCCCCACCCTGGTGGTCAATAGGATTTTCCTGACAGCACTGACTGGAGCAATCCTGCCTCTTGCAGCACAGGAATGACTTCTCACTGGGAATGGATGAGGTCTCCTCTGCCATCTGCTATTAGCTGCAACCATAACCAGCAGCACCGCCTGGACACCTCCTCGCCCTGGCTGCTCCAGCATGGATCAGGTGCCCCCTTCAGACCTTCTTTAATCTGCTCTGCTCTGTCAGAACCACGCCAAGTGACACAGCACAAGGTGGTTTGGCACTGTGGATGCCAGGACAATGCCCTTTGGGTAGTATATAACCAGCAGCACCACCAGGCACACCTGGACTCCTCCTCGCCCTGGCTGCTCTGGCATGGATCAGGTGCCCCCTTCAGACCCTCTTTACTCTGCTCATGGAGTCTGCTCTCCAAATGAGCACTGCTCTGTCAGAACCACACCAAGTGACACAGCACAAGGTGCTTTGACACTGTGGATGCCAGGACAATGCTCTTTGGCAGCACCACCAGGCACACCTGGACACCTCCTCGCCCTGGCTGCTCTGGCATGGATCAGGTGCCCCCTTCAGACCCTCTTTACTCTGCTCATGGAGTCTGCTCTGCAAACAAGCACTGCTCTGTCAGAACCACACCAAGTGACACAGCACAGGGTGGTTTGGCACTGCAAATGCCAGGACAATGCTCTTTGGGGAGTATACAAGTGGCAGCACTGCCAGGCACACCTGGACTCCTCCTCACCCTGGCTGCTCCAGCATGGATCAGGTGCCCCCTTCAGACCCTCTTTACTCTGTTCATGGGGTCTGCTCTGCAAACAAGCACTGCTCTGTCACAACCATGCCAAGTGACACAGCACAAGGTGGTTTGACACTGTGGATGCCAGGATGAGGTTCTGTGGGGAGTATTTGAGGCATCAAGCAGCTGAGATGCAGGAAACAAGGCATTAACCGGGACCACTGAGAGCAGTATTTAGGTCAGTTTGTTTAATCCTCCAGAGCCTCAGCTGCTAACCCAATTAGAGCCCAACACAATCCACAAACAACCTCTCCTAGGCCGGGACCACTCAAGGCTTCTGCTACCTCCCTCCTGATGCATCTGCTCGAAGATGGTTTTGACCGCATCTATACAAACCCGATTTGAGCTGCCTCAGCCCATCCTTCAACAAACATAATTAACAGCCTACACATTACCGTCAGGATTAGGCTGGGTTTGAGGCAGATCAGGCTCCTTTAAGCCCCCCACGTGCCGCAGAGCCGCGGCTGCGGGCGCCACGGCAGCCTTTAGCTGTGCTGACAGCGTGAGAAATTCCAAAAGGCATGGAAAACACCAAGATGAATGTTCAGCAGACACGAGAAGGGCCACGTGAGGCGTCAACCGTCCTGCCAGTGCCACCAGGCTGTGTGTCACAGCGACCCAAGTAGCCCCACAGCAGCTCCTGTTTTGCACCACCCTGCGGAACTGCGCCGGCGCTTGGCACCTCCGCACCGCCAGAGCCCTGCCTCAGGCAAACAGCAGCTCTGCCACAAAGACCACAGAAACAGCCAGGGTTGGAAAGGACCACAAGGATCAGCCAGTCCCAACCCCCCTGCCATGCCCAGGGGGACCCTACCCTAGAGCAGGCTGCCCACAGCCTCTGCCAGCCTGGCCAAAAACACCTCCAGGGATCTGGCCCCAAACACCTCCCTGCAGGGGCAACCCATTCCAGCCTCTCACCACTCTCATGCTCAACAACTTCCTCCTCACCTCCAATCTCAATCTCCTCACCTCCAGCTTTGCTCCATTCCCCCCACTCCTGTCACTCCCTGACAGCCTCCAAAGTCCCTCCCCAGCTTTTTTTTGTAGTCCCCTTCAGATCCTGGAAGGCCACCAGAAGGTCCCCTGGGAGCCTCCTCTTCTGCAGCCTGCACAGCCCCAACTCTTTCAGGCTGTGCTCACAGCAGAGCTGCTGCAGCCCTCTGACCATCCTCGGGGCCCTTCTCTGCACACCTCCAGCATCTCCACATCCCTCTTGTCCCAGGGGCTCCAGCACTGGATGCACTACTCCAGGTGGGCTCTCAGCAGAGCACAGCAGAGGGGCACAATCCCCTCCCTGGCCCTGCTGCCCACACTGCTCCTGCTGCAGCCCAGCCTCTGCTTGCCTTTCTGCCCTGCAAGTGCACACTGCTGCCTCAGCTTCAGCTTCTCCTCCACCAGCACCCCCAGGTTCTTCTCCACAGGGACTTGTGTTTTCCTGCTCCAAGCCTTCCCCCAATTCACCCCTTCTGGCTCCCCAGCTCACACTGGTCTAGAAGCTGAAGTTCTCATTTTCAGCCAGATAAGCACGACTGTGTCTGTCTCCCCAAAGGTGGCCAGGCACATCCTGGCTGGATTTAGCAACCTTCCCTGCTGCATTTATTTAAATCTTCTTGGAAAACAGGACTCTGGCCCAGGCTGTGCCTGTGTCTCTTCACAGAGAGCTGGAAATGCTCAGATTATTATTAACCATCAAAGCAGAACACTTTAGAGACGACAGAAGGGCCCAGAAATTGTAAAGGCAAGCAAGCTCAGTTGTCTGGAAACCTCCCAGCAGCTAATACACACAAATTGTAATCTAAATGTCCTTTTGTTTTGGATTGTCTGGGATTAGGGTTGGGAAAAGACTCAATTATTCTACTCAAACTCCTCTGAATTATTTATGAAAATCAAATAAAAGATAAATTGGGCACTGATGAACTGAGGACCTGGCAGCTTGGAGAAAGCAGGGTACCAGCAAACAAGCAATTTTCCCTCCAAGGAGTGTTTACTGTTTGCTGCCTGGGGTGCAGGAGCTGGCAAATCCTAGAGTCAAGTCAGGGTTGGAAGGGACCCCAAGGATCAGCCAGTTCCAACCCCCCTGCCACGGGCAGGGACACCCTGCACAAGAATCACCTCCCAGGCCAGGCTGCTCCTGCCACAGGCTCTCTGCTCCCCTTCCAGCCTGGCAGCAGGATGCAGTTTATTGCCTATTGACCTGCCAGGCATGGGCAAGGCCAAAGTGAGTTGCTGGCTCGATGACCTCTGCTGGCTCAGGGACCTCAGGCAGCCTGTGGTGATGCTCACGCCGGTGCCCCAGGGCCAGTGCTGCCCTGTGCTACTGCCAGCTTTGGATGGGGGAAAATAACTCACAGACCCCTTCTGGTTGGAAGAGACCTTCAACATCACCAAAGCATCTTAGCACTGCCAAGACACCACCAAACCATGGCCCTCAGCACACATCTACAGGGCTCTGAAATCCCTCCAGGGATGGGGACTCCATCACTGCCCCGGGCAGCCTGGGTCAGACCTTGACAACCCTTTGGGGGAAGAAATGGCTCCTGATGCTCAACCTGAACCTCCTCTGGTGCAACCTGGGGCTGTTTTCTCTCATCCTATCACTCATTATTTGGTTGAGCAGACTGACCTTGTGGAGAGCCAGAGGATCTCCCCTCAGTCTCCTTTTCTGCAGGCTGTACAACCTCAGGTCCCTCAGCTGCTCCTCCCCAAACCTGTGCTCCTCAGGACATGCAACTGCACAAGCCCAAGACATTTTTTACTTCTATTCTTTGAAGCCAGAGGGATGCTGGAGTCAGCCTGCCCTGCACAGCCTCAGACTCCAGGCAGGAGGAAGGCACATGGAGAAATCCTCCCTTTGGGTCCCCTGATGCAGCTGGAGATTAGGAACCATTTCTATACTGCAGGAGCAGTCAGGCACTGGAGCAGGCTGCCCAGGGGGGTGGTGGAGTCACCATCCATGGAGGGGTTTCATGAAACACATGGCTAAGGCACTTGGGGACATGGTTTAGGAGCTGGGTTGAAGGTTGGACTCAATGATCTTGGAAGGCCTTTTCCAACTGAAACGATTATGGGACTCTGATACTCATATCCCACTCCCAGGCTGAGCCACTCAGCAGAAGCATCCCTCCTCCTCCTCCTCTCCACATCTGACCAGCTCCTGTGTGAGCCTCTCCAGCAGCTTCTCTGCAGTGCTGGTATCGATTGCCAGGTTCTCTGACTCTCTCATCAAGTGGCCCAGCACTCTCACTGCCATCCAGCTCCACTTTACTCTCTCAAGGACTCAGCTCTCAAGCACCAGCGCCGCAGCCCTGAGCCTGCCAATTATCCCCTCAGCCCCAGGCAGGGCTCTGGAGCACCCAGCCCAGCTTCCACGCTCCACACATCCCATCCCCACAGGACCAGCTCCTGGGAGAGCCCCAAAGGCCAGATCTGTTCTGGGCTTTCCATCCAACCACAGGATCACAGACTCAAAGGATGTTAGGGGTTGGAAAGGACCCAAGGAGATGATCAAGGCCAATGCCCTTGCCAGAGCAGGAGCATCCAGTCTAGCACAGGTCACAGAGGAGCACATCTGGACAGGCCTTGAAAGGCTCCAGAGAAGGAGACTCCACAACCTCTCTGGGCAGCCTGTGCCAGTGTTCTGGGACCCTTACAGTAAAAAAGTTCCCCCTTGTGTTGAGCTGGAACCTCCTGTGCTTCAACTCACACCTACTGCTCCTTGTGCTATCCCAAGGAGCAAGTGAGAAGAGCCTGCCCCCCACCTCCTGACCAGCCCTCAGATATTCACAATCATAGAACAGAATCATAGAATCAGTCAGGGTTGGAAGGGACCACAAGGATCAGCCAGTTCCAACCCTCCTGCCATGCCCAGGGACACCCTACCCTAGAGCAGGCTGCCCACAGCCTCTGCCAGCCTGGCCAAAAACACCTCCAGGGATCTGGCCCCAAACACCTCCCTGCAGGGGCAACCCATTCCAGCCTCTCACCACTCTCATGCTCAACAACTTCCTCCTCACCTCCAGCCTCAATCTCCCCACCTCCAGCTTTGCTCCATTCCCCCAGTCCTGGCACTCCCTGAAAGCCTAAGAAGTCCCTCACTCAGCCACTCTCAACCAGCACTGCTTTTAATTAGCTCCTAAAGCAGCTGCTGGCCCAGGGGCTGCTAAGAGGGACCTGGCACAGCAATCACACCCTGCAGGGCCACAGCATCACCTGCGGCCACCAGCACCTGCTACAGACCACCCTGGGTGAAAACCAGTTCTGAAGGGACCAGCCCCAAACAGATGGGTTCCAGCAGGCTGGAGCCCTGCACACCAGAATGCAGCCCAGACAGCAACTGTGTGCTGGGCTGCAGCAAGAGCAGCTGTGGGCAGCAGGGCAAGGGAGGGGATTGTGCCCCTTGGCTCTGCTCTCCTCACACCCCACCTGCAGCACTGTCTGCAGCTCTGCAGCCCCCAGCACAAGCAGCACATGCAAGGGTTGGAGCCAGTGCAGAGGAGGCCACCAAGATGCAGCTGAGAGGGCTGCAGCAGCTCTGCTGTGAGGACAGGCTGAGAGAGTTGGGGCTCTGCAGGCTGGAGAGGAGAAGGCTTCCAGGAGACCTTGGAGTGGCCTGGCAGGATCTGAAGGGGGCTCCAGGAAGGCTGAGGAGGGACTATTGAAAAGGTCTGGTAATGACAGGCCAAGGGGTAATGAGTTTAAAGTGGCAGAGGGAAGATTGAAAGTGGATGTTAGAAAGAAGTTGTTTGGAGTGAGGGTGGTGAGACACTGGCACAGGTTGCCCAGGCAGGTACCCAGGGCCCCGAGGATGCTGAGAGGGCTGCAGCAGCTCTGCTGTGAGCACAGCCTGAAAGAGTTGGGGCTGTGCAGGCTGCAGAAGAGGAGGCTCCCAGGGGACCTTCTGGTGGCCTTGCAGCATCTGAAGGGGGCTACAGAAAAGCTGGGGAGGGACTTCTGAGGCTCTGAGGGAGTGCCAGGACTGGGGGAATGGAGCAAAGCTGGAGGTGGGGAGATTCAGACTGGACATGAGGAGGAAGTTGTTGAGCATGAGAGTGGTGAGAGGCTGGAATGGGTTGCCCCTGCAGGGAGGTGTTTGGGGCCAGATCCCTGGAGGTGTTTTTGGCCAGGCTGGCAGAGGCTGTGGGCAGCCTGCTCTAGGGTAGGGCCCCCCTGGGCATGGCAGGGGGGTTGGAGCTGGCTGATCCTTGTGGTCCCTTCCAGCCCTGACTGATTCTATGATTCTATGACTCCTCCAGCCATGCTGGGACCTGGGCAGCCTGGGGCTGCCTCCCGGGCAGGTCTCTCTCTCCTCGCTTCCAGCCAGCACTGTTAGCCCTTTACTTTTCCAAGCATAAAAACTGTTTGCTGTAGCTGATGAGTCAGAAGGATTTTCAGAGAACAGAGCCAACCACGGGAACAATGAGGAGCCCTGGGAATCCTTCTGGGTTGTACAAACTGCCTCCCTATCGACCGCAGCCAGCACCTCGGCGGGTGCAGCCCTTGGCTGCCTGTCCCTGTTCCCCCCCAGCCCTCTCAGCCCCAATTCCCTGCTGTCCTATCAGAGTTTTCCAGCCCTTTCCCAAACAAGATGAGCAGTGATAGTGGGGAGCAAGGCTCCAGAGCGTGGCAGTGCCTGGTGTGCCTTTGCATGCAGCGATAGCATCTGCCTGGGAGGGGGGGGGGGGAACAAAACCCTGAGCTCATCTGGGAGCCTGCTCCGTATCTCCGCATCTGAGCTTGCTCCTCTCCAAATGCTGAATGGGGAAGATTAAAGGAACAACTCGACTGAAAAGAGGAACAAGAGGACCGTTTTTGTCTGCCCCTTCTCAGCATTCAGGAGACAATGGGATTCAGCTGCTGTGCCCAAACTGGCTGGGGAGGAGGACACTGCAATCAAACCTCTCAGGCAAGATGGATTTACTCCAGGGCAGCTAAAGCATGGCCAGTCCTGCCTGGCCCTACCTCAGGACAACCTTTCTCCAAGTGTGGCGAGCCCCAGGGATCAGGGCTGGGCCTGATCCTGCTCAACAGCTTCACACCCAGGGACAGAACAAGAGGAGCTGGGGGTGTGCAGCCTGCAGAAGAGGAGGCTCAGGGCAGAGCTCATTGCTCTCTGCAGCTACCTGAAGGGAGGTTGTGGCCAGCTGGGGTTGGGCTCTGCTGCCAGGCAGCCAGGGCCAGAAGGAGGGGACAGAGGCTGAAGCTGTGGCAGGGCAGGTTGAGGCTGGATGTTAGGAGGAAGTTGTTGGCAGAGAGAGAGATTGGCATTGGGATGGGCTGCAGGGGAGGTGGTGGAGTCCCCATCCCTGGAGGTGTTGAAGCCAAGCCTGGATGGGCACTGAGTGCCATGGGCTAGGGCTGGTTGCTTGGCTGGGGCTGGGGGATAGGTTGGGCTGGAGGAGCTTGGAGCTCTCTTCCAACCTGGCTGATTCTATGATTCTGTGATTCTCAGCCTGTCTCACAATTCACCCAAGTAACCAGGAAAGCATTCAAACTGGAGCTTGGAGCTCTCTTCCAGCCTGGCTGATTCTACCACTCTAAGTTCACATTGCACTGGGCCATTGTATGCCCTGAGAGGGGGAAAAAAAAAAAAAAGCCAAGATCTAATGTCATGAGAATGACTTCCCAGGAGGGAAAGAAGGAGGATGTTTGTTAGAGGGGTTAAATCCTTCTGAAGGGATATAAAAAGACATCTTTCAAAGCACGGAAGCAGTATCTAAACAAGGCAAGCAGAAAATGATGTAAACTGTAAATCCATCCATGGTTTGCCTGCAGCTGTGTTGTCTCCCCCCAGCTTACCCCCCTCTGCTCAGCACTGCTCAAGCTGCATCTTCAATATTGGGTTCAGGTTTGGGCCCCTCACTCCAAAACAGGACATGGAGGTGCTGGAGTGGGTCCAGAGAAGGGCAACAAAGCTGGGGAAGGATCTGGAGAAGAGGGCTGGTGGGGAGCAGCTGAGGGTGTTCAGTCTGAAGGGAGACCTCACTGCTCTCTACAGCCCCCTGAAAGGAGGCTGGAGCCTGGTCTGGGTTGGTTTGCTCAACCAAGTAACAAGTGACAAGATGAGTGGAAATGGCACTGAGGGAAGCTGAGGTTGGACATCAGGAAGAATTCCTTTACTGAAAGGGTTCTCAGGCACCTGACCAGGCTGCCCAGGGAAGTGGTGGAGTCCCCATCCCTGGAGGCATTCAAGTTATGCAGATGTGCTGCTTAGGGCTGTGGTTTAGCCAAGGACTAAATTCCTCAGACTCCTTCAGGTGAGGATGAGCAGCAGCTGTGGAGCAGAGCTGAGGCTGTGCAGGGCTCTTCAGCCTGGGAAAGGCAGGGCTGGAGGAGTGTCAGGCAGGTGGTTTGCCCAAAGCAGCAGAGTGGATGTTTTGACTCCAGGACATACTTGAGCAGTGCAGCTCACCACAGGGTAGTGGCTTGGAACCCAAAGAGCTCATGAGTAAGACACCAGCTCAGGCAGTGACTCAGGCAGCATCCCAGGGAGCCCCCAGGCTGCTGGGAGCTGGCAGCCAGAGCTGGTGACTATCCTGACACACTTGCCTTGTTCTTTGACTCTCTCCTCAGACACTGACAAGTGCTGCCTGTCAGGAGCAGGAGAGGGCCTGATGGCTGCAGGCTAAGCAGTGAGGCTTGCACTGGCATCAGCAGGGGCAGGCACTGACAACTGCAGCCAGCCAGACTGCAGGCACAGCTCCTTCCCTGCTGCACACTCAGCATCCAACACAGGGAGCAGCCCAGACAGCATCCTCCTCCCTCCAGCTCCTGGGGCTGGGAGCACAACCAGCATCTCCCTGCAGGCTTCTGGCTGGGTTGAGGAGGGCAGACTGAGACTGGAGATTGGAAACTCCTTACAGTGAGGGTGAGGAGACACTGGGGACACCACAGCCAGCGAGGCTGTGGATTCTCCCCCTCCCTGGAGGTGTTCAAGGCCAGGCTGGATGAGGCTTTGAGCAGCCTGATGTAGTGGAAGGTGTCCCTGCCTGTGGCAGAGGGTTGGAACTGGACAGCCTTCAAGGTGCCTGCCAAAGCAAACCATTCTGTGCATTTGGAGGGCTGGAGCACCTCTGCTATGAGGACAGGCTGAGGGAGTTGGGGCTTTTCAGCCTGGAGAAGAGAAGGCTTCCAGGAGACCTTAGAGCAACCTTCCAGTATCTGAAGGGAGCCTACAGGAGGGCTGGGAAGGGACTGTTCACAAGGTCTTGGAATGACAGGAGGAGGGGGAATGGGTTCAAACTGGCAGAGGGGAGATTGAAACTGGATGTTAGGAGGAAGTTCTTCACAGTGAGGGTGGAGAGACACTGGCACAGGTTGCCCAGGGAGGTTGTGGAGCACAGAAGCACCCAATGTGATCAAAGATCACATTGGGTGCTTCTGTGCTCCACAACCTCCCTGCAGGTGTTCAAGGCCAGGCTGGATGAGCTCTTGAGTGACCTGATCTAGTGGGAGGTGTCCCTGCCTGTGGCACAGGGGGGTTGGAACTGGCTGATCTTTGAGGTCTCTTCCAACCTAAACCATTCTATGATCTGCTCACAGATCACACTTAGCCAAGGGTGCCCAGGGATCCCCTTTCAGGTCGAGAGACAGACGAGCCCTGCTGGGATCCATTACAATGCCCAAGCTGGCAGACTGCTACCACTGCAGGTAGCAGCAAGAAGCTGCTAGAGGCTGCCCACATCCACTCCGTGCCTAGGGGCAAAAGCAGGGCAGAAGATCCAATAGGCACAGGCAGGGCAGAAGATCCAATAGGCACAGGCAGGGCAGAAGATCCATGCCCATCCCTGGCGCATCGCAGCAGGACTTTGCCCTGAGCTCTCTGCCGCCCAGGCATGGAGCAGGGAGGGGGCACAACTGTCACCTCTGCCAGGGAGGCACAGCTGAGCTGAAGGGCTGGTGCCTGGGACACGTCAAGCAAGAGCCTGGGCAGAGCCCCGTGACAGGCAGGGATAAATATAATCGCCCTGGCAGCGGCCCCCTGGGCGGATGTTTACAAACAGCTCAGTACTTTTCCATGCTAAGGAGCTTGTTCCTCCAGATGCCTTCTCTCGGGTGGGTTTTCATGTCTAGAGCTAATCCCTTCTCACACAGCCTTTCATAACAAACATCACCTCCTGACCTGGCTAATAACTATGCAACACTTGGTGCTGCTGAGTTTTGCATCTGCCGCTTGCTTGGCTCGTCGGGGGGAAGGCAGCTGGCAGAGAACCTGGGGCACGGCTTTGAGAAGGGCAGGGGAGCTCGCTGGGTCTGCACACAAAGCTGCTCCCTTCCTCCTCAGGACATGCCTGGACCCCACTCTGCACCTCAACAGCAGCTCAGCTCTGAATATCCTGAGTAAAGTTGGAGTTTTGAGTTACCGTTTGAAAATGCTTGGTCCGGCCCCAAAACGTCTGGAGGAGGCTGCGACCCCTGGGAACACATTGACCCTGCCCTCCCCCTCACCTCCTGTGCTTCCAGCCTCAGGGGGACAGCAAAGAGAGAAGGAGTTCACCACTTCACTTGAAATGGTTGGGAGTCACACAATGGGTTGGGTTGGAAAGGACCTCTGAAGGTCCAAGCCCTCTGCGGTCAGCAGAGACATCTTCAGCTGGAGCAGGTTACTCAGAGTGTGCTCCAGCCTGACTTGCACTGTACCCAGGGACAGGACTTCTGCCCAGGTTTATGTTTTACCCTTCCCAGTAGCTGCTCCAGCAGGACAAAATGCCCACCCCAGTCTGTGCCCAAAGTCCCCCACAGGGCTCCTGCAAGAAACCACCCGAGGCATGCCAAACCCTGCAGCACTTCAGAGGCAACACACACAGAGCAGACAGGTTCACAGCTGCTGACACTAAGAGAACTTTGGACAACTTTGGAAGATGCTGTCACAGAGGAAATGAGAGGTCAATGGAGTGACTTCCAAAGGTCCACCAAAGCCACCTCCTTTGACATGCACTGCAACAGGCCTCAGACCTGCTGCTTGGGCACATTCTGTGTCCAACCGCAGGCATAGATGCTCCTGACTCTGGGGTGTCACCTGGAACTCAATCCAAGCAGATCTGGACACCAGCAGGATGAGGAAGATGCACGGTATGGGGAGCAGAGCTCAGAATCACAAAATCATAGAATCAGCCAGGGTTGGAAGGGAGCACAAGGATCAGCCAGTTCCAACCCCCCTGCCATGCCCAGGGACACCCTACCCTAGAGCAGGCTGCCCACAGCCTCTGCCAGCCTGGCCAAAAACACCTCCAGGGATCTGGCCCCAGACACCTCCCTGCAGGGGCAACCCATTCCAGCCTCTCACCACTCTCATGCTCAACAACTTCCTCCTTACCTCCAGCCTCAATCTCCCCACCTCCAGCTTTGCTCCATTCCCCCTACTCCTGTCACTCCCTCAGAGCCTCAAAAGTCCCTCCCCAGCTTTTCTGTAGGCCCCTTCCCATCCTGGAAGGCCACAAGAAGGTCCCCTGGGAGCCTCCTCTTCTCCAGCCTGCACAGCCCCAACTCTTTCAGGCTGTGCTCACAGCAGAGCTGCTGCAGCCCTCTCAGCATCCTCGGGGCCCTGCTCTGCACACCTCCAGCATCTCCACATCCCTCTTGTCCCAGGGGCTCCAGCACTGGATGCACTACTCCAGGTGGGCTCTCAGCAGAGCACAGCAGAGGGGCAGAATCCCCTCCCTGGCCCTGCTGCCCACACTGCTCCTGCTGCAGCCCAGCCTCTGCTTGCCTTTCTGCCCTGCAAGTGCACACTTGCAGATCACTCCCCTTTGCTCAGGTCCCCATCAGGCTTTCCAGGTGATAAACTGCCAGCTGAAGTCACTGCACATCACCTCCCAGACTCTCCTGCAGGTTCAGCTGAGGCATCCTACCAGGGTTCACTTTCTGTCCCAAAAGTTGCTGAGCTGGGCACTGCTATGGTGCTGAGCTGGATACTGCTATGGTGCTGAGTTGGGCACTGCTGTGGTGCTGAGCTGGACACTGCTATGGTGCTGAGCTGGACACTGCTGTGGTGCTGAGCTGGGCACTGCTGTGGTGCTGAGCTGGGCACTGCTATGGTGCTGAGCTGGACACTGCTGTGGTGCTGAGCTGGGCACTGCTGTGGTGCTGAGCTGGACACTGCTATGGTGCTGAGCTGGACACTGCTGTGGTGCTGAGCTGGGCACTGCTGTGGTGCTGAGCTGGGCACTGCTATGGTGCTGAGCTGGACACTGCTGTGGTGCTGAGCTGAGCACTGCTGTGGAGCTGAGCTGGGCCCTGCTATGGTGATGAGCTGGACCCTGCTGTGGTGCTGAGCTGGGCACTGCTGTGGTGCTGAGCTGGGCACTGCTACACTTTTGGACCACCTTATTTGTTCCAGAGCCACATTTCCCTGGCCTGGGCTTAACCAAGCACACAGCAGAGGGATGAGCCTTGCCTCTGCAGGCCCCACAGCTGACACCTCCCTGGCTGCCAAGGACCAAGATCAGGTTCTCATTCCAGCTGCTGCACAGCAGCTGGATCCAGCTGTGATCCAGCTCCGAGCTCAGCAGTGCATTCACTTGGGAATCTGGGACTGGCACCCAGGAGCTGCTGCAGCAGGCAGCTCCCAGCTTGCCCCCAGAGCTACCTCACATGGGAGACAAAGGCACATCCAGAGCAGTGATGCAGGAACAGATCTCCCAGTGCAGCATCTCCTGCAGGAAGACTTCAGGGGCAGCAGCAAGGTGACACCTGTGACACTGTCACTCCTCACACACTCAGCCAGCACTGCTCAAGGTGACACCTGTGACACTGTCACTCCTCACACACTCAGCCAGCACTGCTCAAGGTGACACCTGTGACACTGTCACTCCTCACACACCCTGCCAGCACTGCTCAAGGTGACACCTGTGACACTGTCACTCCTCGCACACTCAGCCAGCACTAGGGATGGGAATTTACNACTCCTCACACACTCAGCCAGCACTGCTCAAGGTGACACCTGTGACACTGTCACTCCTCACACACTCAGCCAGCACTGCTCAAGGTGACACCTGTGACACTGTCACTCCTCACACACTCAGCCAGCACTGCTCAAGGTGACACCTGTGACACTGTCACTCCTCACACACTCAGCCAGCACTGCTCAAGGTGACACCTGTGACACTGTCACTCCTCACACACTCAGCCAGCACTGCTCAAGGTGACACCTGTGACACTGTCACTCCTCACACACTCAGCCAGCACTGCTCAAGGTGACACCTGTGACACTGTCACTCCTCACACACTCAGCCAGCACTGCTCAAGGTGACACCTGTGACACTGTCACTCCTCACACACTCAGCCAGCACTGCTCAAGGTGACACCTGTGACACTGTCACTCCTCACACACTCAGCCAGCACTGCTCAAGGTGACACCTGTGACACTGTCACTCCTCACACACTCAGCCAGCACTGCTCAAGGTGACACCTGTGACACTGTCACTCCTCACACACTCAGCCAGCACTGCTCAAGGTGACACCTGTGACACTGTCACTCCTCACACACTCAGCCAGCACTGCTCAAGGTGACACCTGTGACACTGTCACTCCTCACACACTCAGCCAGCACTGCTCAAGGTGACACCTGTGACACTGTCAATCCTCGCACATCTGGCCAGCACTCCTGAAGGCACCTGCAGAGCTGCCCTGCTGCCTTGACAGTCACACTGGGCACAGGGATGGGAATTTACCCCAGGGAGGGGCTAGCAGTGTCCCAGGAGCAGGGGATGCCTCCAGCTCCCAAACACATCCCCCCCAGACACAGCTATAAGCAAGAGCTGACCTGCCCAGCCCTAGCACGCAGCTCTCCAGCAGCCTTGTCAGCAGCCAGTGACATCTCAGCCTTGGTTCTCTGCTCTCTGGAGTGGCTCCAACTACTCAGGTAGTAGCAAGAGCCTTTCAGCACCTCTCTTTACCCAGGACACGAACGACTTGGCCCTTTCTAGTCTCTGCCAACACGTCAGATCTAGCAGAGTAAATCTGCCTGAGTGGTAAGGGCTAAGTGCAGCTGCAGCTCAGGCAGTGACCACAGGAAAACCTCAAAATCTCTACTCAGCCCGGTGCAAAGGGAAGATGTTAGAGATGTGCTGGTGAGGTCACAGGCTCAGCAGAGGTGTCACAGGGGCTTGGGAAGGAGCTCCCAGGCTGTGAGCAGGCATGAGCCGCGCCAGCTTCGCTCGCTTCTAAATTTAGCTCTGTTTGACTCCAGACCCCGGTCCAGAGGAAAGGGAATGTGAGAACAATGTCCCTCTGGCTTTGCTCGTGTTGCTCCTGAAACAAAGGTGACCACTGCCAAACACTGCAGTTGCTACAACAGCAGCTCATGCCTGGTATAGTTTCCACGTCTAGTTGGAAATGTATCCGAGACACAGGAGGGAAAACAGCATCGTTCCTTCCAGCATGGGCCTCAGGAAAACACAGCTCCTCCCAGCCTGGACCTGCAGAGCAGGCAGGGGTGACCTGGGCAATGTCCCTTGGGCTGGGCAGCACTGCCCAGAGCAGCTTGCAGTGAGGGCAGACAGCAGCAGCCTCAGCTTAATGCCCTTGAGCCCCGTTGTGCTGGCTCGAACTAAGTGGAGAATTTGAGTGAGAAATTAGGCTATTGGCTGAGAGAGGCAAACAGAGGATGGCACTGCACCCAGAGCTCTACTGAGAAAGGAAAAAAAAGTGTTTCAAAAAAGTATAACCCAAACATAGATAGTGCAGATGGTTTCAG
>VWZI01011865.1:5743-16096 GCA_013396835.1 Psilopogon haemacephalus | reverse complement strand
CTCTTGGGGATTTTGGTCTCTGGGAGGGCTGTGGTGTTTCTGTATTACCTTTTCACTGTCTATAGCTGTAAATATCTGTTCTACCTTGTAAATCTCTGCTTGGATATTGTGCACTGCTGTAAATATAAAGCTTCATTTATCAACTTCCAGCCTGCTGAGTCCTAGCCTGGGTTTATATCAAAAGGTGAGGGGGGGGAGGGGGGGGGGGGCAAACCACCACACCTGTGATGGGAAGAAACCAACACAACACAAGCTGCAACTCAGCTGCACTGTCTCTCATTTCATGGCTTTCTGAACCTCCCACTTCTCCATGGGGAGGAGTTTCCATGTCACTGAGCCACCCTCCCCTGGCACCAGCTCTACCACCTGTGCCATTAAAGGCTTCTCAGCAGGCACCCAAACTGGCAAACCTCAGCATGTGGCCACCCCAGTAGTGCAGGACCTCCCAAGTCCCACCAAACTCAGCCTCTCTCCACTTGGACTGACAGGGATGAAGGATCCCAACAGAATGAGCACACTCTCCATCAGAGATTTGGTCACAACCCTTCATCAGAGATGCCCACTGGGTACCTCCCACCCTGCTCCCTTCCAGCAGAGCTGAGCACAAGGCTGAAGCTGGCACCGCTGGCAGAAGCTGCAGCTGTGCCACATGGGCTCTGACTTCTTGGAGGATGCCCTGTCCTAGCACCCAGTGCCCACAGCCAGCTGTCAGCAGGCTGAGCTGTCCCCATCATCCTCAGCAAGTACTGCCCCAGGGGGAACTCCTTTGGCACCAGCCTAGAAGCCCACATACCTCAGAGGGCTTCTTCTCCTTCTGCCGTGACCAGGAGGATTTGGTACTGGGAATTTTGGAGCATCTGGAGGTGGATGTGGTGTGACCTGCAACAGAGGCAGAGAAACAGGTTAGCTGGAAGCTTTTCCCCTGCCTGTGCCACCAGCTCTATTGTCACTAACTACAGCCTCAACCAGCACTGTGGGGCCACACTCAGAGGCAAGGACAGGACATTGTTTTTGTGCACAGCCCAGGGTACTTCACCAAAGGAGGTGAACATCACTCTCCTGCTGCTAGAGGTGGTGAGCCAGAGGCCTCTGAAATTCAAGAACACTGCTGGCAAGTGCAAACATCAGAAGTGAGAACCCAAAGTCATGAGTAAGAACAGCTCCTAAGAAGGAATAAGCCAGGGCTCATTCTTGGAACCAGGAATCTCTTGGGATCAGGAATTAGAATCATAGAATACAACCACAGAATCAGTCAGGGTTGGAAGGGACCACAAGGATCTGCCAGTTCCAACCCCCCTGCCATGCCCAGGGACACCCTACCCTAGATCATAGAATCACAGAATCAGTCAGGGTTGGAAGGGACCACAAGGATCAGCCAGTTCCAACCCCCCTGCCATGCCCAGGGACACCCTACCCTAGAGCAGGCTGCCCACAGCCTCTGCCAGCCTGGCCAAAAACACCTCCAGGGATCTGGCCCCAAACACCTCCCTGCAGGGGCAACCCATTCCAGCCTCTCACTACTCTCATGCTCAGGAACTTCCTCCTCACCTCCAATCTGAATTTCCCCACCTCCAGCTTTGCTCCATTCCCCCCAGCCCTGTCACTCCCTGACAGCCTCAAAAGTCCCTCCCTAGATGTGACTAAAAATTTTCTAATAAGGATGCTTGAAGACAAGCAGCATCTGGACTGCTGCAGGACATCCCAGCCCATGGTCAGAAGTACTGCCCAGCTGGGTGAAAGCCTCTGTGCTTGCCAGGACCAGTCCCTTCCATGCCTGTGTGCAGACCTGCACCTCGAGGCTGTGCTGGTTGGAGGCTAATTGGAATATTTTAATGAGCAAAATGAGATGCTAGGCTGTGAAAAAGGAAACACTGCTGATGGCTGCTGCACTCGTAGGTGTGCTGAGGTGTACAAAAACAAGGACACCAACATAGCTAAGGCAGTGTGAGTCTGTTGGTGTCTCCCTCTCCCTGGCTTCTGCTTGGATTTGTGTAACCCAACTCATCAATTCTGCCTCTAACCCCCCTGGCTGATCTTTCCAGCTCACCTTGCACATAAGGCAGAGTCTGGGATAAGATTGGGGGGGTGGAGAAAAGATGGAAGAGTGGTTGGGAGCCCCTCCTGGGCACTCAGACTACTGGGGGGGAGGGGCATTGTGTATTAACTTTTATATTCCTGTATCTAGCTGTAAATATTTGTAATATATTGTACACATCTGCTTGTAAATTGTGCTGAGCTGTGAATAGAAAGCTTTGGTCCCTGACTTCCAGCTGGCTGAGTCTAGTCTGGGTGAATTCAAAAGTGGGAGGATGGGGAACTCTCAAACCATCACAGAGGGACAAGACACATTAAGCCAAAGCACTCTGCAGTTTTTGGTAGCTGAGAGCAGGCATGAGGGAGCAGAATTGTCCTGGGTGAGGGAGCAGGCACGAGGGAGCAGAATTGTCCTGGGTGAGGGAGCAGGCATGAGGGAGCAGAACTGCCCTGAGTGAGGTAGCTCAATCCTGTCCCAGGATTGTCCTGGGTGAGGTAGCAGGCACAAGGGAGCAGGATTGTCCTGGGTGAGGTAGCAGGCACAAGGGAGCAGGATTGTCCTGGGTGAGGTAGCAGGCACAAGGGAGCAGGATTGTCCTGGGTGAGGTAGCAGACATGAGGGAGCAGGATTGTCCTGGGTGAGGGAGCAGACATGAGGGAGCAGGATTGTCCTGGGTGAGGTAGCAGGCACAAGGGAGCAGGATTGTCCTGGGTGAGGTAGCAGGCACAAGGGAGCAGGATTGTCCTGGGTGAGGGAGCAGGCACAAGGGAGCAGGATTGTCCTGGGTGAGGTACTGCTGTGATGGGCAATGTCCCTCCCTTAGCCAGCTCAGGCAGTTGAGTCCCTCATAAGCCTATTTCTGCTCAAGGTGGGGAGCACCACTTCACCCTGCACCCTCCTCTCCTGTGCTTCCCAAGCTGCAGAGCAGCTCTGCTGGCAGCAGTGTCCCCCAAGAACAGCTGCTCTCTTGCCTGCAGCCTCAGACTAGAGGTCACAAAGCAGCATTTTCCTGACCATTTCAGTGGGTAACAGCACTACACAGGCCCAGACCACTCTGGAGGTCCTGGGCTGCAGCCACTTCCCTCAGCCAGCTGCTCAAAAGCAGGGCAGCAGCACTCAAGCCACTCATTCCCCACCTCTCAGCTGGGACCTGGTGCTACAGACGTGCAGACAGACAGCAGGACACCAGCACTCTTCCCTGGGGAGGCATAGCAGGGGTCTCCACTTGGATTGCTGTCATCCTGTGGGACAGCAGCTGCCATCAGCTTAGGTACCACCTGCAGCACACTGCCTGAGCCCAACAGAGACCAGGCTGTGCTGCTCAAGGTGCTGCTCAGAGGAGCCTCACCCCAGAGGCAGGGCAGGCAGTGAGCAGGCTCCCTGGGTAAGCCTTGCAGCATCTGGGTACTAGGAGATGGGGAGTTTGGAGCACAACCTATTCAACAAAAGCCTTCTTGAGACAGAGAGGTCTTCTTTTGTGAGGAGCAAGCAGTCCTGACAGAGCCTGAGCACTCAGCCTGTGGGACAGCAGCTGCCACCAGCTTAGGTACCACCTGCAGCACACTGCCTGAGTCCAGCAGAACCAGGCTGTGCTGCTCAAGGTGCTGCTTAGAGAGGCCTCACCCCAGAAGCAAGGAAGCTTCCTGAGGAGCAAGCAGTCCTGACAGAGCCTGGGCACTCAGCCTGTGGGACAGCAGCTGCCACCAGCTTAGGTACCACCTGCAGCACACTGCCCCAGCCTGGCAGTGACCAGGCTGTGCTGCTTAGAGGAGCCTCATCCCAGAAGCAAGGAAGCTTCCTGAGGAGCAAGCAGTCCTGACAGAGCCTGGGCACTCTCTGGAGGCACAGCTCACCCCTCAGATCCTTGGCAGGATTGCGGTGTTGGGGGTGGGGGGGGGGTCCCCTCCAGCAGCAGCTACTCATTGGCAGCAGTGGAGTGCAAACTCCAAACACACTGACAGTTTCTTCAGCCAAAAGCTGTGGGAACAGCAGCCAAAGGCAGGGAGCTCAGCCTCTCTGTGACCCCTGGAATCTCCCCATCATCCTGTTAGGAAAGGGCCCGGCAAGCACGGTGCCGTCCCCGGCAAAGGAGCTCTCCTGCTCCCATGCCCAGCAGCCAGATCCTGTGAAGCGTGGAGAGCAAATTCCCAGCAGGGCCCAGCTGAAATCACTGTGACATTGGTTAAGAAACCAAGAGCAACTAGGAGGGAACTCCAGAGGCAGCCAAGGGATTAGAGCAGAGCCTCCAGGGTCCCCAGCACTGCGGCGGGCCAGACCCTGGAGTAAGTGGGAGAGGAAAAGTGCTCTATTTATAGCCAAGAGCCAGCACATTTCGAGGGGTTTGGCGTTGAGCACATGCTTCTGTGCTTCCCTGAATGAGGATGAAGTGAGCTGGATGGTGCAAAGCAAGCGTGGGCTGGCAAGCCTTGCTGGCTGGAGCCTGATTCCTCTTCCCACATCGCTCTCTTCACATCTCGCAGCAATCGCAGCAGCAGACTCCTTAAGCTGGCAGGGGAAGGACTCCTAAGGGTCATCATCCACTGTAACCTCCTGCACTTTAGCAGGGACGACTGGAACTGATGGTAGGTTGCTCACAGCCCCAAGCCACCTGACCTTGGAATGGGTCCAAGGGCTTCTATCACCTCTCTGGGTAACCTGGGCCAGGCTCTCACCACCCTCACTGGAACAAAACAAAAATAAATCTTCATTCTCCTCAGTCTAAATCTCCCTCTTGCAGTTTGAAGCCATCACCCCTTGCCCTGTGTCACAACAGGGCCGGTTAAAAGCTGTCCCCAGCTTTCTTATTGGCCCCTTGAAGCACTGATGGCCACCAGAAGGTCTCCTGGAGCCTTCTTCTCTCCAGGCTGAGCACCTCCAACTTTCTCCCAGCCTGGCCTCACAGCAGAGCCCTTCCTGCCCTGCCAGCACTGCTGTGGCTTCCTCTGGCCCTGCTCCAACAGGTCCCTGTCTGTGCTGAGGACTCCAGAGCTGCCCCAGCACTGCAGTTTTGCCCTGACTGCAGTAAAAATTCCCTTTTAGCCCTGTGCAGCTCTATCAGGAACAAAGCCAGGTGAGGCTGCAGCTCCCAGGGAAGGACAAAGGGTGCTGGCTTCCACAGCAGACCTGCAGCCAGCAGCTCCCAGGGGGTCTGCTTAGGGCAGAGCTGATCTCCATGGACCAGCAGTGTGCACTTGCAGGGCAGAAAGGCAAGCAGAGGCTGGGCTGCAGCAGGAGCAGTGTGGGCAGCAGGGCCAGGGAGGGGATTCTGCCCCTCTGCTGTGCTCTGCTGAGAGCCCACCTGGAGTAGTGCATCCAGTGCTGGAGCCCCTGGGCCAAGAGGGATGTGGAGATGCTGGAGGTGTGCAGAGCAGGGCCCCGAGGATGCTCAGAGGGCTGCAGCAGCTCTGCTATGAGCACAGCCTGAAAGAGTTGGGGCTGTGCAGGCTGCAGAAGAGGAGGCTCCCAGGGGACCTTCTGGTGGCCTTCCAGGATCTGAAGAAGGCTACAAAAAAGCTGGGGAAGGACTTCTGAGGCTGTCAAGGAGTGAGAGGAGTGGGGGGAATGGAGCAAAGCTGGATGTNTAGGGTAGGGTGTCCCTGCGCATGGCAGGGGGGTTGGAACTGGCTGATCCTTGTGGTCCCTTCCAACCCTGACTGATTCTAGGATTCAATGAGCAGGACAAGAGGCAGGCTACCAGGAGGATGGAGGCTCCCTCTGCACAAGGAGTCCCATAGAAAGGACACAAGGACTGAGCTGCTCTCATTGGTCTAGAGGATCCTCAGCCAGAGCCCCTAAACTGCTGTCAGCTTCTTGCTGCCAGGGCCAGGGGGGGCACAGTGTGCACCCAGCAGAGCCTTGCCCCGGCACAGCCCTTGCACAGCACCGTCCCAGCCCCTCCCTCCTCAGCTCTCCCACCCAGGCTGCAGGGCCAGGCCTTACTGTCAGTGGTGTCTGAGTTGTCGCTGCTGACCGAGTACTTGCGGCGTTTTTCTTCCATCTGCAACACAAGAAAGCAAACATCACTCACCCTGCAACCAAACATCCCTCACCCTGCAACCAAACATCCCTCACCCTGCAACCAAACATCCCTCACCCTGCTACCAAACATCCCTCACCCTGCAACCAAACATCCCTCACCCTGCAACCAAACGTCCCTCACCCTGCAACCAAACGTCCCTCACCCTGCAACCAAACATCCCTCACCCTGCAACCAAACATCCCTCACCCTGCCCCACCAGCAGACCCCGGCCCCGGCCCTGCCTTACACCCCCCCAGCATCTGCAGGTCCTGCCAGCAGAGCCCTCAGGACAGACACCTCCCCAGGGGCTTCGAAGGATGAAAAGCTTCCTGCTGCTCTCGCAGGGGCCTGCTGGCTCTCTACCAGCCTGCCCTGCTCCCAGCAGCCACAGGCAGTACACTGCCATCACTCACGGCAGGATCCACGACCCACTCACTGCACTTCTGCAAGAGAAGCCCACTGGAGGATGCCCTGCAACGGAGGAGGCCCCACCACAGAGGATGTCCTGCAATGGAGGAGGCCCCACCATGGAGGATGTCCTGCAATGGAGGAGANTTCCTGCTGCTCTCGCAGGGGGCTGCTGGCTCTCTACCAGCCTGCCCTGCTCCCAGCAGCCACAGGCAGTACACTGCCATCACTCACGGCAGGATCCACGACCCACTCACTGCACTTCTGCAAGAGAAGCCCACTGGAGGATGCCCTGCAACGGAGGAGGCCCCACCACAGAGGACATCCTGCAATGGAGGAGACCCCACCATGGAGATGTCCTGCAATGGAGGAGACCCCACCATGGAGGATGTCCTGCAATGGAGGAGGCCCCACCATGGAGGATGCCCCACCAAGGAGGATGCTCTGCCACTGCAGGACGCCACGGAAGACGCCCTGCCAATGGAGGATGCCCCACACCAGAGGACACCTGCCTAAGGAGGATGCCCCACCACTGGAGGGAGCCACAGAGGATGCCCTGCCACGGAGCACACCCTGCCACTGGAGGATGCCAACCCACAGAGGACACCCCAACACTGGAGAATGGCACACCATAGAGGATGTCCCACCACTGGAGAATGGCACACCATAGAGGATGTCCCACCATCAGAGGATGCCCCACACTGGAGAACACCTGCCTAAGGAGGACGCCTCACCACTGGAGGGTGCCACAGAGGGTGCCCCGCCATGGGAGGATGCCTGCCTATGGAGGACACCCCAACACTAGAGGGTGCCCTGCAACAAAGGCTGCCCCACCACTGGAGGATGCTGTGCACCAGGGGATGCTCCACCACTAGAGGGTGCCACAGAGGATGCCCTGCCACTGGAGGATGTCCCATACCAGAGGACATCTGCCTATGGAGGATGCCCCATACCAGAGCACACCTGCCTATGGAGGATGCCCCATACCAGAGCACACCTGCCTATGGAGGATGCCCCATACCAGAGGACACCTGCCTATGGAGGATGCCCCATACCAGAGGACACTCTGCCACTGGAGGATGTCCCATACCTCAGGACACCGGCCTATGGAGGATGCCCCACGCCAGAGGACATCTGCCTATGGAGGATGCCCCAGCACTGGAGGACACCTGCCCATGGAGGATGCCCCACCACTGGAGGAAGCCTGCACACGGAGGACAGCACAGAGGATGCCCTGCCGCTGGAGGACACCTGCCCAGAGAAGACACCATGGAGGATGCCCTGCACCAGAGGACATCCTGCCATGGGAGGACGGAACTGGAGGATGAGGCAAGGTGTCCCACCAGCCGACCATCTGGGCTTCACATCTGAGAAGCACACAGATAGAAGACCTGAAACTGTGCACTCTCGGTATGTGTGCAGGGGAAGTCCAAGCATCCCGGAGCTGCAGGGGACCCTCCTGTGCAATCAGCCTGGGTTTTACCCTATGACTCATCTTCCCACTCAGGCACTATCTGCTTCTTCTAAGACCTCTGGGGTATTTGTCACACAGCCAGGAAGAGCTTCCCATCACCCAGAGCTGCTCTGCTTGCTCCAGCAGTGCCATCCAGCCCCCCGCCAGCTGCCAGGGGGGGTCAGCAAGCAGCTTCTGCACAGCTGCTGGGACTTCTCCATCCTCTCAGAGACAAAAACACATCAACAGGCACAACTGCCCAAAGGAAAAGACAGGAGGCCTGTTTCAAGCTGAGCTACTGATTTGCTTTGTGACTCTGAACAAGCCACGGCACACCTGAGTTCAGCAGGTTTTCCTGAACCCCTTGGGAAGCAGGACTGGGGGCTGGAAGTCAGGTACAGGAACCAGGGAGTGCCTTAAGTGAAAAGGAAAAAATGAAGGGGGAAAAAAAGAGAAAAGAGGTTTTCACTTTTGAAGATCCCAGTTTATCAGTGTGGCTGGTCAAGGTGGCCTCCCAGCACAGGGCTTTGGGGAGCTCTGGATGGAGAAGGCTGCTGATGGAGCAGACAACTGTCTGACAGGCTGGGAGCCAAAATACAGCTGCAAGGTGAACCTTGTGGAACTCCACCCAGTGCTGGCCAGGCCACACCTGGAGCACTGTGCTCAGTTTTGGTCCCTGCTGTATAAAAATGATGTGGACGAGCTGCAAAGTGCCCAGAGAAGGGCCAGAGGAATGGGCAGAGGACTGGCAGCCCCCACATGAGAGAGCTGGGGCTGCTCAGCCTGGGGAAGAGAAGGCTTAGGGCAAACCTAACCTGGCTGGGTGGTGAGTGGCTGAGAGCAGCCCTGAGGAACAGGACCTGGGGGTCTGGGTGGGTGAGAAGCTCAAGGTGAGGCTGCAGTGTGAGTGCAGCCCAGACAGCAACTGTGTGCTGGGCTGCAGCAAGAGCAGCTGTGGGCAGCAGGGCAAGGGAGGGGATTGTGCCCCTTGGCTCTGCTCTGCTTACACCCCACCTGCAGCACTGTCTGCAGCTCTGCAGCCCCCAGCACAAGAAGGACATGGAACTGCTGGAGAGAGTCCAGAGGAGGGCCACGAAGATGATCAGAGGGATGGAGCAGCTCTGCTATGAGGACAGGCTGAGAGAGTTGGGGCTTTTCAGCCTGGAGAGGAAAAGGCTTCCAGGAGACCTTAGAGCAACTTTCCAGTATCTGAAGGGGGCTACAGGAAGGCTGGGGAGGGACTGNCAGGTGGATTCTGTGCTCCACCACCTCCCTGCAGGTGGATTCTGTGCTCCACCACCTCCCTGCAGGTGGATTCTGTGCTCCACCACCTCCCTGCAGGTGGATTCTGTGCTCCACCACCTCCCTGCAGGTGCATTCTGTGCTCCACCACCTCCCTGCAGGTGGATTCTGTGCTCCACAACCTTCCTGCAGGTGTTCAAGGCCAGGCTGGATGAGGTCTTGAGCGACCTGTTCTAGTGGGAGGTGTCCCTGCCTATGGCACAGGGGGGTTGGAACTGGATGATCTTTGAGGTTTCTTCCAACCTAAACCACTCTATGATTCTAATCTCCATGGCCCAGGACAAAAGGCAGGCTGCCAGGAGGATGGAGATTCCCTCTGCACAAGGAGTCCCATGGAGAGGACAAGGGCTGATGGACACAAGCTGCTGCTTGTCCAGGAGAAAAGGTTGTCCCAGGGGAGCAGCTGCACATTGGAATCATCTCCCAAGGGAAGCAGTGGAGTGCCCTGCACTGGGCAGTTTGAAGGCTCAGCCTGACAGGTGCTGGGCCAACTCCTTTCAGCTACACCATCACCTGGAAAGGCTGCAGCAGGTGCTCCTCAGGGTCCCTTCCAAGTTGCTGTTCTGGGATTCCGTGAAATTCCCTTAGCACTTTCTGAGGTCCTCTGCAAAGGTCCAAGCTGCCATGGTGGCACACACCCTGCTGCTCTGCCCAGTGGTAATGATGGCAAGAGACCAGCAGCAGGGATGCTGCAGGGCAGGCCAGGGCATGCCATTTCATAGAGTCATAGAATGGTTCAGGTTGGAAGGGAGCTCAATGCTCATCCAGCTCCAACCCCCCTGTGCCATAGGCAGGGACACCTCCCACTAGAACAGGTCACTCAAGGCCTCATCCAACCTGGTCTCGAATACCTCCAGGGAGGTTGTGGAGCACATTGGGTGCTTCTGTGCTCCACCACCTCCCTGGGCAACCTGTGCCAGTGTCTCACCATCCTCACTGCAAGCAGCTTCCTCCTCACATCCAGTTTCCATCTCCCCTCTGACACTTCAAACCCATTCCTCCTCCTCCTGTCATTACCAGACCCTGTCAATAGTCCCTCCCCAGCCCTCCTGTAGCTTCCTTCAGATACTGGAAGGCCACTCCAAGGTCTCCTGGCAGCCTTCTCCTCTCCAGGCTGCAGAGCCCCAACTCTCTCAG
>VWZI01011864.1:113019-130033 GCA_013396835.1 Psilopogon haemacephalus | reverse complement strand
TGAGACTTGACAAAAAGCAGAACTTCCATCTGAATATCTTTAAATTAAGCAGAAAGAAGAATGATTTTCCTGGGTTGTTTCAAGTTCTTTATTGCTCTAAACTACTTCCATTCAGCCTTCCCAGAAGCTGCTTCAGCTGTGATGGAGGATCCTTAAGGACAGTGCTCACAGTTTCGAAAGAGCAGCAAGCGCAGCAGCACTCAAAACGTTTAAGAAATGACTGATGAGATTTTGTGGTGCTTAGCAGAAAAAATATCCGAGTATTCATATGTAAATTTCAGTTATTCACCAGAATGTTGCTTTTTAAGTACTGCCATATTCTCCTTTGCAAGTGCATATGGAGTAAGTAGCTGGAGGTAATGTTCCCTCTAGAGACTCGGAAATTTGTTTTAAAGTGAAACAAAAATGTCAAAGTACAAAGGCTCTCAGGCTTTTTATTCCTTTGCAAGTAAAGTCCTCAAGGGAAGACGGATAGAAAAATTCATTTTAGTAAGATTAACTAAATCCAATTAACCTGGTAAAACCATTAAGCAAATTAGCAAATTTGGTAATCAGAATGTTGTCTTTTATTGTTTGCTTAATTCTATCATTAATAGGTTAACATGGCAAATGTTTAACAAAGAAAAAACTTTTTTTTTTTTTTCTGTCACACAAGCACAGATAAGTTAATGCGTTTAGAAGACTTTTGTTCAAATTAAACACCTTCTCAAAGAAGTTCACTGTAATTATTCATGAATCACATTTCATCACCCCATCTGAATATAGAAAGCCAGTGGTTTTGTACTGGCGTGTATACATACACTGTGTACACAGATAAATAGAACTCTGTATTCATATCTCTGCTTGTGTACAGATATTTAGTATCTGATAGATCACACAAATTAGAATTACTTGTCACTAAAAGCAGGGATATTGAAGTGTTCTTCTTTGTTCACTTTGCCGCAAAAGGAAAGTTTCACACTTTGGACAAACCTGCAGACTCCAGATAATTTTATTCAAACCTTTCAAACTTTACCTTGAATTTCACGTGATAAAAACCCAGAAACACATCCTCCCTGCCCTCACCCCTGTCTCAATCTCTACTTATTTCTGAAGATAGCACCATAATTAGAAACTATATAGTCAGTATCCTGAATGTGTCTAAAATTTGAATATAAAGGAGTTATTGTAGGGTAGAAGACACTACACTTGATTTTCATGAGTCTCTCTGCTACTATGATGGGTCAAATGTCACTGATCCTAATGCAGAAAATATTTGGCAACTGCTGAAACCTAAAGTAACTAGTGGCAGGCTAGAGTGCTATGAGAGCCATGCTGGCCAGCAGAGCCCATCCTCACACCTCCAAGAAATTTCCTGGGGGAGCACTCTTTCTATGAAGAAAGGCTATGAGAGTTACAGCTGTTTGGCCTGGAGCAAAGAAGGCACTGAGAAGACCCTATAGCAGCCTTCCAGTATGTGAAGGGTGTCTACAAGAAACCCAGGAAGGGACTGTTTATGAGGGCTTCTTGTAACAGGAGAAGGGAGAATAGATTGAGGCTTGAGGAGAGTAGATTTAGACTGGATATTAGAAAGAAATTCTTGACAGTAAGGGTGGTGAGACACGGGAACAAGCTGGTCAGGAAGGTTGTGGGTATCCATTCCTTGGAGGTGTCAAAAGCAGTTGGATGAGGCCTTGAGCAACTAGTCTAGGGGACCGTGCACCCCTGCTGTCAGAAGGGGTGGAACTAGATGATCTTTAAGGTCCCTTTCTATCCAAACCATTCTGCAGTTTTATGATCCACACCCAATAACACCAAACCCCACATGTTCCACTCCAATTTTACCTCAAGCCATATCTATCTTTTTTATGTGAGAGAGGTAAACGCTGCTTTGGTAGAAACTGAGTTTTCATCACTTTGTGGATCAGGGTCATGAAGATCAGGTTATGGTCAGAGAGGAAGCATCTCTAGATGCCTTATCTTCACTTTGATGCAACTGAAAGGAAATCTAGAGCTTGTCTACATTTTAGGCAGGTGAACTGATTCAGCAATATTCAAGGGTGTGAATAATAAGAATGGAAAGGTGGGTGCTGGTTTAAGGTCTGACATCATACAGAGTCTCTTACCACAACCACCTCTCAGACCATAAGAAAAACAGTGGAAAAACACCACAGACACACTGGCAAAGCAGGTAGCCATCTTTGGTATACGCCCCATGCCTCACCACCCCACAAAATCTGTGATGTTACAACCTCAATAATAATAAAAAGCCTATGAAATCATATTGTCTTGAAAATAAGCTTGTTACTATTTCTGGGGAAAAAAAAATACACTCCACATTTATGAAGCTCACAATCTCTACCAGTAAAATACTTCAGACATCCACAGAAAGCCCCAGAACACATGTTGCTTTATTTCATCATCAATTCCTGTTCAACTCATGGATTACAGTCAGAAATAAGAACTTATTGTAAGAAATTTGAGGAGCAAATGTGCAGGTTTAGGAGTTACCCTTCTCCTCACATGTCTAGGAATTCACTACACTAACTAGGTTGTCTGTGATTAATAATAGATTATGAATGATTAATAATAATTTCATTATGAATATAGTTTTAAAACTATTAATATTCAAAATTTCCCTGAGATTCTTTGGATGTTCAGTCAATAGGAAACAATGCTCTAATTTCTCTCATTAAAATGTTCAAATTAGCCTCAAACCAGCACAGCAAATAAAGCAGATAGTTTGGACACCAGTTTAAGCTGATTTAAAAAAAAAAATTGCTTTGTTTACCTATTGCAAAGACTCCACACAGTTATCCCAGCTTGATAGCAGATTCCAAAGGTCAGAAACTAAATTAAGTATCATCCTCATAAGTTTGAATTACTCTCTCAGTAATAGATACAATTGCCTTCAGGCTTTTGTTTTTATTTCCATATTTAATCAGAGATTAGAGTATGTGGAGTTGCTCAGTCAAGGATCTGACCTTTTATACGTTCTTTAAAAACATAACAACAGTTAATTTCTTTGATACAGTTTTCTGACTTAGAAGTATGGAAAACACATGCAAAACCTGGTGTCTGAGTAGGTGACTATAACTCTCAATCAGATTATTTCTGGCCTAGATGCGTCTGAATTCTTAGTAAAATGGAAAATCTTAATAAAAGTGGGAAGGTGGTACCAAAAAGATTTACCAGTAGTTCTTTTCAGAGCTGTTTTGGAAGATGCCTTCAGATAAGTGAGGCAAGTGTCAGATATATTCGTGGTGGTTTAGCAGTTACCTGCCCCCCAACCCTTTGAAATAACCCAGGCTAGGACTCAGAACACTGGAAGTTGATAAATGAAGTTTTATATTTACAGCAGCACTCAATATACAAGCATACATTTACAATGTATAACAGATATTTACAGATATATACAGTGAAAAGGTAATACAGAAACACCACACCCCTCCCAGAGATCAAAATCCCTAAGAGGGGTTTTCTAACCACCCCTACCACTTTCCCCCCTCCCCCAATCTTATCTCACCATCTGTTGATGCAGCAGATAGGCAAAGGCAGATTGGCCAGGGAGATCAGCAGTAGGAAAATAAGTTAGTGGAATTATTGAGAACTAGCTACAAAAGGCAGGGGCAAAGGAACAATGCAAGAAAGCAGCCACGGCCCAGAGATGCCTGAAGCACTCTGACTTACCTATATTTGGGTTACAACTCTTAAAACAATTTTTTTTCCTTTCTCAGTAAAGCTGTGAGTGAAGTGACATCATGTATTTTCATTTCTCAGCCTATAGTCTAATTTCTCACTCAAATTCTCCAATTAGTTCAAACCAGAAGAATATTTTAGAGCAAGCAGGTACTGCACATTTAGCCAAAGATGAAGCTGGCAATATACACCTTACATCAAGTGAAAAATACCAGTTCTTCATGCTTCCCATGGGAACCGAGGCAAATATTAAGAAACATAAAAGGAAATCTCTCTCTCTGAATCATAGTGATGTTCCCATGGCAAATAAAGTTCACCAACTTTGTTTATAATGTTGAAAGTAGGCTAAGGGAGGCATCCATCTGCATTACTGCTGTTTTCTCTTTTTCTCAAGAAATTTAGAATTAAAATGTTAGAATTTTAGAAATACTTTTCATCCCAGTTGATGTAAAGAAGAGAATTTTATAGCTGGTAATAACCAGTTCTGCTGATGCATGTCCCAAGGCACATGGGGTCTAAAACTAGCCTTCTGACTGTGTATGAAACATAGAATTCTTTACACACCAGGTTCTTGATTTTGAAACTGCCTTCTCATCTCAAAATTTGGAGCACAAGAGAAGATTGAAAAAAAAACCCAAACAAGCAAACAAAAACTACAACAAAACCAAGGTAATAATCCATTCTGTCTTTCTGCACCAGCTAATGAAAGCAACAAACCTATGATACGGTGCTTCTGTTTTCTCCATAGTGCCACCATATTTCAAGTACTTCCATGGAACAAGCATTTGTGACGTTTTCAAGAACAGAGAAATGCATTTGTGTCCATGAAAATGCTTGCTAACTCTGCTGCCAATGTTGCCTATGTACTTAGGCTTCAGAAGTTCAAAGGCTCCTGTTCTTTGCTAAAACTCCATACTGTGATGCAAAGATAATTCACATGGAGTCTGCATTACTTCTTTTTTTATGCAGGAGTTTAGTTTGCCTGTTTTTAACTAATATAGCTATCAGTATGTACCAAGAGACCTCGAAAATCATCCAGTCCAACCTTCAAACCAATACTGAAGGGTCAACAATAAACCATGTCTCCAAATGCCAGGTTCACACTCTGCTTGAACAATTCCAGGGATTGTAACTCTACCACTGCCCTGGGCAGATAACCCTTGTGCTTGATAATCCTTTATTAATATCCACCCTCGACCTCTCCTGGTGCAGCATTTAATGCTGTCACTTGCTCTCAAGGAGAAGAGGCTGCCCCCTCCTCGCTTCAACTTCCCTTTAAGTAGTTGTAGAGATCAATGAGATCTGCCCTCAGCCTCCTCTTCTCCAAACTGTACAGCCCCAGCTCTCTCAGATGCTTATCACAGGATATCCTCCAGGCACTTCATGATCCTCATTGCCCTTCTCTGGACATGCTCCAGAACCTTGGTGTCCTTTCTGAACACAGTACTTGAGATGTGGCCTCACCAGTGATAAGTACTCTTGGACGTGAGGTAAATGTCTTCTATTCCTATTTCTTTAAAGGTATTTAAAGATGCACACCATTTTTCCAGGTTTGAGGACTTTTTACAGTTTTACACTTCATGTCCATTGAGTATATAGTTTTAAAAAGGCCAGTGGCATTCCTAGGAACTAAACCACAGAGTTAGCATATGACACTACTTAGAAAAACTGACAGCATAATATTATTTCTTATGAAAAAAATACCAAAGCTGTAACATCACAAAGAGAAGCTGAATGTTTTATATCTTATATTAGCCATTTCTAACATCCTATATTAGCCATTTCTTTCACCTCAGAATTCAAACTGTGTTATTACATTGGTTTAGAAAGTGGCAGAATGGTAAAATAAACCCCACAGAAATGGTTGAAATGTTAATTTTGTTATTTACGTGAAGAGTAACAAGGGATCAGTGTGTGTACTGTGGATCCTGAACAGGCCACAGTCTGTATAACCAGATCCTGCCTGGTCTGAAACTCCATGTGGATGTCCTGCATCCTTCATCAGGTGAAAGATCCTGTTGCACTGCAGAAGATGAAGAAACATTGCAGAAAATCCTGAACCTATTAATGTGAGGGCAACGTCACTCACAAGAGTACCCCATTCATGAATGGTGATATCTGAAAGCCAAGACTGTAAGACAGTTATTTTAATACAGAAGGAGGAGGGAAGAGTCTAATTCTATTCTATTTAACAGAAGGTGAGGGAGAGGTCTGGTATTTTCATTGCTTGATAGAACCACAGTCCATAAAGAAATAAAGGTTATGTCTTACTACTGTCAAGCCAGAGCACTTGTAAAGGTAGTGATATACTTAAAATAGCACTGGAACGCAAAGAAAAAGATGCGTGAATAATGAATTGACAAAAACCCTATTACACGTAACATGAAGTTAGTAAAATGTAACAATAAGGATGATTCTGGAACTTATAAAGGGAAGGGAAGTAAGCCATCATCTAGGTACAACACGAGTATTATTAGAGAAGAAAAATCCCTACACCTGTTTTTAAGTAACTGCTAGCTAAAGAAGTGTGAAAGGTATAAAATACAAAAATATGCTAAGCAAAATTGACTTTTTTTTTTTTTCTGTAAGTGCTAGCAAACATTTAAAAGAGTGCACTCCAACTATGAAAAAAGTAAGATAGACTCTTACCTAAATAGCTTCATATTTTTTCCTCTTTCCTCTGCCTGAATTGCACTCCTTTATCGAGTGTAAAATCCCTCTGCTATAACTTTACACTGCAAGCTACAAAAAAAGAATTAGTTTAATGGGGAGGTTTTGGTGCAGTATAGAAATGAAAGTAAAGCCAATCCTCTGCTTATCAGCCAAGAAATAAATCGGTGCAGTTCTCTCTGAGCTTTACAGTGTACTCCTTGAAGCAGGTAATTTATAGATGATCAACATCTTTCTACTCTTACCTTCCGTTTCCCTACTTGACCTCTCTTCTCTAACCCAGCAATTTGCAATGTCATTGCATGATTTGTGGTGGATTTATCACAGGACCTTCTCTGGAGGCAGCTCTCTGGAAGCAACAGAGCTAAAGGCCTTCCTACACGAAGTTTCTCTTTTTTTTTCTTTAAACATAATGTAATTTAATCTTATTTTCTCTTGTCTTAAAATTTAATATAATTACAAGACCTCAGATCTGGTTAATAACATAAATATAGAACTGTGTGATCAACATACTATGATCCCTAAACTAAATAATGAGCTGATCTGAAAGGGGATATTTTAAACTTGATTTAGTAATTTCTATTTTTGATGTGGCTTTTCTGGTTTAGAGTATATGTATAGATATATATGCACATATCTATACATATATATTTGTATTAATCATAGTATTTTAAGATTGGTTTATTTTAGCCTCAATATCACTGTTCTGGGAGGTTGTTGCAATTATTAATTTTAAAATTATTATTAATAATCAAGATTTCGGGAAAATTTCCCTGGGGTTCTTTGGATGTTTGGTCAGCAAGGTTGTTTCACAAAATTGCTTATAAACACTGAATCAAACAGTTTAAACAGCCTAAATTGTCAGAAACTAGGAAAACAAGGAACCTGCTAACAGAGGAAATCCTAACCCCACCTATTACTCACAAATGCAATAGGCATACACTTCCTGAGGAAGAGGAGGAGAAAGAGTTTGCCTTGCCACTGCTGTAGGCTGCAATGCACACTGCTAACACGTGGCTGCTGCGAAAGAGGTGCAAATAGACATCCTGTCCCAGTGAAAGGCAGCAGGAAAACAAAGCAACAGCCCTCATCGCCCTTCCTTAAATACCCAATTTTTGAAGGGTGAAACTGGCCAATAGGCAGTAGTGTCCATTGTTTTGGCCAATAGATTCAAAGTTCTGCAACCTAGAGGTCCACCCTAACGCTTTGAGGGACAGCACAGATCACCTGACTTGTTCACCTGGCTTGATCATGAGGCACGCCGGTTTTCTGTGTTCAAACCCTCACTGTCTGTTCACCTGTCACTCACGGAGCTTACAACAGGAGGAGGAAAGAACAGGAGTTTGAATTAATTTGGGTAGGGTTTATGCCCTACCAGGACAGAGGTGAGAAGAGGAATTCTGTACCTACTCTATTGTGACCTAATGTAAAGCAAAAAGCTATTATTTGCAAGGCTTGTCCTTGCTTTACCCAAAGAAATGTCACTAAACTGATGCAAGCTCCCATGGAAACAGTTGTAATGAAACCTGATACTCTCCTGGCCATTTGCATACCTCAAAGCGCTTGTCTGTTATGTGTAATTTGCAGTAATGTGAAATCTCTGCCTGGTTGACCTCACTACAAAACTTTCTTCAAATAGATGAGTTAGGCCTAAGCTTTTTAGCTTTGCTTGGTTTGCATTCTGTTTCTTGTTATTTGATGTGTTTCTGGGTTGACTTTCCTGAAGACTGTACTGCACTCACAAATGGAGTAGTCATTGAATTTCTATGATATTAAGACCAGGACTCTTTACTGGATTGTGTGGTACCAGGAGTTTAGATTAATAGTAGAAAGAAGGCACATTTGCTTTATGCACAGCAAGTACTTTCCATTTTTGTGTGTGTGTGTGTGTTTTTTTTTTCCTGGACTCTTGAAATTTAATCAGAGATGGAAACGGATAACTGTCACATCATTTGTTTGGTTTTCCCTTTTGAGTTCAATAAGCAAAGAGGCATAGTCAGCAAGAGCCATAATGAGCAAGGAGTAGCTTTGCTGTATTGGACTAATCACCCAGGGCAAATAATTGTCCTCCAATAATTTACTCTTCAAAACTGATGCTATCCCTTCCCACCGTACCTTTCAGATATACACATAAATGTGACCTTGAAACACTTGCCATCCACAGCATCCTGGGACAATTTAAGAGAAGCAAGACTTGCAAATCAAAGTTGTAGTCATTTCTATCAACTCTGATTTAGGTTAATGATGCTAAATAATAATTAGTAGTTGATATTTTAACACCTTGGCATTGAAAGCTTCCTGCTGATTACAGCACATCTAGGCCATTTAGATGAAGAGTTCCACTCATTACAAGGCAAATGAGGAGGATTTGTGGCTGAAATCTAGGGCCTTGAGCATGGCTTAAACTTTAGCATGCCTCGAATAATCCTGCTGGAAGTGATTCATACACTGTCACATTTGTCTCATGTAAATTACTGTTTCACCATATCACATCTCAAGAGGAAATTCTGGCAGCATGCATGATACATTTTAAAACCTAACACTTCCTTTCTGCTTCTTTACCTATATACATATATATATAAAATTATATTCAATTAAAAATTAGGGTAAATGTGCAGTTGCTGTAGTGAGGCCCGAGATTACCAGAGGAATATGAAGTGTGAAATGAGCTTGCTTAGTTGCCAACAATTACTAGGAAACTAAAATTCCTTGCTATACTATCTAAATATAAGCCTGTTTATTTCCTCTGCTATCCTGTAATTTTCTGAAAGTTTGATTTTTGTTAATATTTCTTTGTAGGGAATTTATTTTGACCAAACATTTTTCTGGAAATCTTCATGTAAAGTAATCTTATTGAAGATTTAAAAAAATACTAACTGCTGTTTTAAACTTTATATATTTTTAATTACACAAAAAACCCCCAAAAACCTGACACCTAAACTGTAGTGGGTTTGCAGTGACCTGCCCCCCCACCTTTTAAAACCCCGGCTAAAACTCAGAAAAACACACTGGAAGTTAATAAATGAAGCTTTATATTTACAGCAATGCAAATATACAAGCAAATATTTACAAGATATAACAGATATTTACAGAAATATACAGTAAAAAAGGGTAATACACACCACACCTCTCCCAGAGACCAAAATCCCCAGAAGAGGGTAACCAAAACCCCCTACCACCTTTCCCCCCTTCCCCCAGCTTTATCTCACCACCTCTTGATGATGCTGCAGATAAGCTGAAGATCAGGGAGATTAATGATAGGAGAAAAAATTAGTCGTTTTAGTGATTTAACTCTGAATTAGTTCAAAGGCATAGAGACAAAGGAAAACGCTGCTGAAGCCAGCACGGACCCAGAGCAGACTGGCCCTGTGCAAGCAGACTGGCTATCTGGATGTTTTGGGAACATTTCTCCAAACAAATTTTTTTTTTCTGTCTCAGTGAAACTTGGTGAAGTGACACTGTATGTTTAACTCTCTCTCAGTCAATAGTCCAATTTCTCACTCAAATTCTCCAATTAGCTCAAACCAACACATAAACTTAATTTTGATACTTTCTTGTTTAAATAAAATAAATATTTCTTTTTCTCTCTCTTTTGTTTAATTATTAATTTTTCTTCAACACCAAATTGAAAGGCAGTGCTTTTGAGTAAGTGAGATAAAACTTAACAGCTTCTTAAAACATAATGGCTCTGAAAGTGCAAGAGTGTGAGTGCAGGATGCCATGGAGGAGGGCATCAAAATAGCAAGACCATTCTTATAAAAAGGTATCATCATGTTGCCCTGTGCTCGGCTCTGTGAAAAAAGTGTGGATTAAATCTTAAAAACATCAGGACATAACAGTAATATTTTTTCCCAGTTCTATCAATATAAATGGGAGATTTCTTTAATTTAGTTATCTCTTACAATAGTTTTGCAGTTCTGTTCATATACATTTTTGCCAAGAGGGTGGTCAAATTCAGTATCCCTCAGCTGCATTCTAGCCATAACAGCATGAGGGAATTGAGTGAAGCCGGTTAATTACACCTCTTCCAAAGACATAATCCAGAAAGTGCTAATGTTTATTTTCTTTCATGTATCTGTGGTTCAGTTTCCAATTTATAAAATACAGACGAAAGTATCCCATTGCGTCAGAAGAGTGTTATGTGTCTATATTAATTTAGAAATGTGATGGGTTACATAAAGATGGTTGTAAACATGTTGCTGAGAAAGCAGTGTTGATGTCTTCAGGACAATGAGCCTGTCTGTCTAATGGTTTAAACCATTTTCAAATGAGTTACTAAAATTATGTTTTTTATCTTTTTGATACGCAAATTGTACCAGGAAAGTGCATCTGAATCAAGTAAAGATGTTGTAAAACTCCCTGTTCCTTAAGCTCATAGAAACTTTCCCATGGGTCACTGTTGTCAAATATTAGTTTTGTATTCTACATGTGGCTATTTTAGACTCACTTGCATATTCTGTGAAGCCCAGTGGCACCACTCTGTAGGCATTTCTGCATGTATTTTTTGAAGAATATTAAGACTCCCATGGTGCTTGAGACATTAAAAGTTAAAGTGCAAAAAAGGAGGGTATTTTAAGAGGCTGGAGTTGTCTGAAAGTATGTTCTTTGTGGAAGGTAAATCCGTGGTCATGGTAGGCAATAGAAAGCAAAACATAAAAGTCTGATGCTAAGATTAAAATTGACAGAAAAAAATCTGTATATGGAAATTACATCAGTAACTTTAAATGTATCATTATAATTTTTTGGGTTGTCAATTTTCTCAGGACAATTGTAAAAATCTCCTTTCAGTGGGGTTAATTAGGGAGAATCTCTGTATACTCATAAACCTCACTTTATTTCAGGTTTAGCTCATACTGAGAATGTCTGGTGGTGCTGCTCAGAGTTTGTGATTCTTTGAACTAAGAGGATTTTCTTTGTAATGGGAGTGAAAAAAGTAATTCATTTAAAAGAACTGACATTTCACTTTGCTCAAGGCCCAGCTTAACTCTATGCTGGATGCTCTATGTTTTCTTCTTGGACTGTGTCTGTTTTAAATGCAGGTAAATCCCACATGTTTTCTTGCAGTGTACCATACAGTAACAGTAGACATGTATGATCTGTTATGGCCATTGTCCAGTGAAACAAATAGAAATTGAAACTTACTAATTGGTGTTTAGAAAAATCTATTTCCTAGTCAAGTTCAAAATGAGAATATACTGCCTTGTTTTTCAAATGCTGCCTGTTTCGAGGAGAGGTCATGCATGGTGTTGACACAAATAAAGTGAGAGTTAATTTCTTGTTTATAAGCCAAAGATGTCAAAAGGAAAATTACTTTGGGACTCAGTTTTCCTTTGCAGAAGCATATGAGAATATTAGCACATCAGTTTAGGTTTTCGTCCTACCCAGTTTTGTTTTATCACAAAAATGTCAGTGAATTCCCCTTGTAGAAGTCTTTTGGGCTCACGTGTGCTGTTTCTGGAAGAAATTTTTTGGAAGTGTTTTAACACAGCGTTAGTTCTGTGAAATGTTTTACAATTTGATCCAAAGATGTTTATGTTAATAATCTGAATGTGCATAGAGCTGGACACAGGGCTAAGAGTGAAGATTTGGTCTTAACTTCATCCTGAAGTTGCACCAATCCTCTTCAGGACAAAAATATTTCCCAAAGGAGTTTGTTGAAAGATGCTGTTGGAGGATTCCCAAAACATTCAGACACCCGCTCCACAGCTCCGCACCTCGAGTGACCCCTCCCGGTGCCTCTACGCATAGCCTTTGTCACCTTAAGCGATGTTTTGCCTCCCAAATTAACAGGCAGTCCAAAAGAAGGCAGAATATCCACTTGTGTATTACAAGTCACTGCCTTCTTCGTCTCCACGTGTGAAGCTAACTGGGGAAAATGTGTAAATTCACGTCCCCAGGGCATTAGAACATGGCATGCTGGTCACACAAAAATCTCTTACATAGCCTAAATGAAAACTATGTAGAGGATAGATGTAAAAATATTATAGAATTAACTTTTTTTTTTTCTTCTTTTTTTTTTTTTTTTTTCTTTTTCTCTAAGTGTTTTAAACAGTGCCACAGTACAACTGTACCCAAGGTTTTAATCTATTTTCTTCAGGGATTAATTACATAGTGTTGTGAGAGACAGAGGTAAGAACATTTGTCTGAATAGTCACAGTTTAAATATAGATGATGTGTATAGTATCTCAACCACTGGCTTGAAGGTTTTTACCTATTTCTTGGATTTATCAACTTCACCTTGTTTATACTTGTTACCTTTGCTTGCTCTGTCTTGTTCTGCCTGCCCTGAGACTTTAAGACCATGTGTGCATCCTGGACAGCATGAGTTCAGAAAACAGTTATTAGCATGTCTGGCAATTAAATATGTCTCTGTATTATGTCTAGAGAATATGTTATGTCTAAAGAATATCTAAAGATGTAGAGAAAGATCTTACAATATTTTATAAAAATGAATTTTAAAGTATTCTGGACCCAAGTATGTCTAATGCACAGAAGCTATGCAGCATCTCAGATCCCATGAATAATATTTCTCCAGGCAACATCCTCATGGAGATTTTCAACTTCAAACAGTTGAAAAATCAAGGAACTCTACTTACTAGTGCTGCAATTGCAGATAATGGTCTATATTTCCATGTATATTCAAGAGAAAGCTATTTCTTTGGGATTGGTTGTGCAGCCACTCTTGCTCCTTTTACTCACCAGTGAAGGCACACAATCCTGTTCTATGAGTCTTATTTGTCTTTAGAATTTTTCAAGGCTGGACAAAGTCTGTAGATTTTCTGCCTTTGTATTTTGCAACATGGCCTTCAAAGCCTTTCTATTTCCAGACATTCCTGCACTATTCTTATGCCTTACCCAGGGCATGAGCAGACTTTACCTCTGGCAAGTGCAGAAAATTTCCCTCCAGCTTGCTTCAAAAAGGCCGTTACATAAACAGAAACCAGGAACTATATCAATTCCTCCTATCCCCACCCTACAATAATAGCTATAGCTCAAGACCATCATGATGTAATAGGAGAGTAAGTTCTCTCTCTCTCTTGGCTACAGCCAGTTTGTACAACTTTGGCTCATGGACAGAGAGTTAACCTTGTTTGAGTTTCATTTAAAGTGAGATTTCATGACTAGTGTTCTGCTGCTACCTCTCTAGGCTGACCCTGGTGCAAGCTTCATTTTGACCTTTGTGACCTAGAAGTTTTTCTGTTTCTGCAGGTCCATCATCTGTGCATCGCTGCTCTTTCCTGTAAACAAGTTCCAGATGACAAAATCCTGAAACTCCACTTCCCAAGTCAAATTGGCCCAGATATAAAGTTTGCCAAAATAAACATTTCAGTTAAATCCTTCACTTCTCTTCTTCCATTAGTTGAGTCAGGGTAAAATCTGAATCCCTGTGAAACAGCAGAGTCAGATTCAGCCACCTGCATCGTTGAAAATACACATGCCACCTGTTTCTTACTAAGGACCGTTTAATTCACATAATTCAAAACTAGGTCTTTGTTGCCAGAGAAACTGTTCAGAAGTGGCAAAATAATTAGTGTCAAGAAGATAATCAGAGCAATATGTTAGTTTTCTCACAATTCTTTTTTATACTTTCTTGTAGGTATGCTACAATCGAGATGAAAAATGGTAAGAGACAGCTTTCCCATCTAACTACCTAGTTAATATGAACAAAGGTAGAACTACAGAGAAGGAAAGGATTTACCAGGAAAGCTATGTATGTTAAGATAGGGTGTGCTGAATGCTGCTGTGCTTAACAATTCTGTAATTCCGGAAAGGAATAACAAGGGAGGCAAGGGAGGAAAGTAGGTTAAAGTAATATTGCCATGCAGACACAACCTTAATAGTACAGTCTTGCTATCAGATTTGTAAATCATCATGCTGTGTCCCCACATGGTAGAAACATGTAGAAGAGTAGAAGTGAGAGTACCTTGATAACCACCAGCAGAGTGAGACAGTTTGGCCTTGATAAGAATCCCATCTAAGTTATCAGTTCTGGATTTTCAGAGGGTGGATGGAGGTGCAGCAGGTGCTCTCTCTCAGAGGCTGATGGCTGTGGGTAGTGTAATTTAGGTTTTAGTACTAGGAAGCTTCCAGTCACATTAGTGGTGTGCTTTACTAATTGTCTCCTAGAGTGAGTTCTGAGTCATGTTTAACATGGCAATTAATGCAGATTAAATTCCTCCAAGAAGGCAGATTGTCAGAATATTATATGGTGTCACTACTCTTATTACTAAACTATTGTGGAGACTAGTACATTCATTATTTGATTAAAAGTTGCTGTTTACCTATTAACGAAAATGAGCTCTTATAGGTGAGCTGACAGCTTTTATGAAAAGAGAATAAAATGAATGTGAAGAAAATGGCTTCTGAAATACCACAGTTGTAAATTGTTCATACCAGTAGTAGTATGTGATCACAGGCTGGACCTCTCAAACAGCTTGAAGCTTCTGTTTAGGCTCTTGTCATATCATCATCATCATCAGAGATGTGCTTATGAGGGAAGATGGGTAGGGTGACTTCTTCCTATAAGGCATGTAAGGCTGCCATGCCCCATTTCAAAGTGAAGATGTGAGACTTGTGAGAGACTGTTTAAGTCCTCTTCCATCGGCTTCCTAGTATGTGTTATATCAATGGGAAGATTTTGTACACAGTTCCAGGTTCAGGAAAGCTGGTTTACTTTCACATATCCTCTAGAGACTTTCAAAGCCCATTCCTCTGTGACCTGAGATAGACTGTATGGTCCCGCTCTGGCAGGGGGATTGGACTCGATGATCTCTTTGGGTGCCTTCCAATCCCTAACATGTTGTGACTGTGTAATTTCTTATATATACACACGGTCATCATAATGCCAGTGAATTTTTTTTTTCCACATCTGAGTTCACAGGCTATAAAATAGTTCATTTTTTTCTCTCCCCACAAAGATGCACTCTGGAATTTGCTAGGTCTAAGGAGAACCTGTATCTCCTTCTTGCTGGGTATATGCTTTTACTGACAGGCAGAATACCTCACCTAGTGAAACAGAAAGCATTTTCTTTGTCCATTTGTTCCGTATGTCTATTATACTGCTGTGATCTCAAGGACAGATCCTTCTGGCTCTGCCAGAAGCCTTGCTTTTTGCCTTGCCTGTTTTCATGTCATGAAACTTCATGAGTGAATTGCATAACTATTTCAGAAGCAGAGTTTTGGACATGTGGGGAAAAATTAGGCTAAAATGACAGGAGTTTTGGAAACAGCTATTCAATTTTCATATTTTGATCTCACATGTTTTAATCTGGCCTTTTTGGTTCTACATGCTTTGTCTCCTGAGTCTTTGAAAGAAAAGGATCAAATTAAAGAAGAAACTGATCCAAGACAAAAATTAGTATCACCTTGGCTAAATCATTCTTCCAGTTCAACTATGGACTGTCTTCTTCTTTATAGTGTATGGAAGTAAAGGAACATTACATAAATATTACATGGGGAGGCAAACTTTTGCACCTGGAAGCTACCGTGTGCATGTAAGTCAGTCTCTTCCAGGACTTTGTACTGTAAAGATAAGCAGTTTTACTTCAATTTTTCCCCAAAAATATTGTTCTTGATTTGAAATAAATTATGAAAATATTAAGGTAATTTATGGTATTCATAACCTATGTGTAAAGGGTTATTCAAGTGAGTTTAATAGTCTTTAACCTGAGATGGCCACTTTCTTGAATAACTCATTTTAACATGAATGCATGTTGGAAAATGCCAGAAACTAAGAGCTTCTCTACAAGTTCCACATAGTCTTAAAAAAATTCAGTCTGAATCAATTCTCCAAAAGGATTGTTACATTTGAAGTTCTATGCTGGTTGTAATTTTGTATTTTAGTTGTTTTTCCCCAAAATTCTGGAAGGGCAAGATTGCAAAATCGAGGTGGAAAAGGTTTCTGTGCCACCCAACCATGGGGATGAAATGTGGCTTTAAAGGGAACTGAAGAACTGTCCAGAGAAGGTTTGCTGTCTTTGTGATTGTGGTAGAAAGCATTGTTTTCTGAAAAATATATGCAATATATTCAGATATTTACAGTTATATACAATTATATTCAAGTTAAAAGTTATACAGAAATACAAACCCCCTCCTGAATAGCAGAACTGCTGAGGAGGGCTCTCAAACCAACCTACCTCCTTCTCACCATATTTGGAACAAATTAAACAAAATAAACCCCATATAGCTCACATATCAGAGCTGGTAAGGGGTTAGAAGGAAATTATTGGTTTGGGTTATGCAGGCCCAGGCAGAGATAGTAAACGCAGCAGCAGCAGCTGGAGACTGACTGACATTTGTTTACATTTCTTGGGTTTATATCTCTCAGCAGAACAAATGGGTGATATAGACATCACTATTATTTTCTTTTCACAGCAAATGATCTAATTTCTCTCATTAAAATATTCTAATTAGCCTCAAACCAGTACAATGAGCCAAAGCAACACAGTAAAGGTTTGCAAGATTTTGGCCAGTTTGGGTGCATTTTAATTGTGTTTGTCAAACAGGCAGTGTTTCCTGGCAGATAGGGGGATGGACTGGCACACAGATCTTCTTTATAAACAAGCTTTAGAACTGGCAACTTACGTACTCTAAAACACAATTGTTCTCTGTCTTATTTTCCCTATCAGTGAATGAATGAGGTTACAAATCTTGTCTTTAAATAATC